>CM029013.1:130808250-130980750 GCA_016801055.1 Panax notoginseng | reverse complement strand
ACCCTTTAGATTCTCTATATTAAGCCGGTTGTGAATAAATCAATTAGAATAATTCTAATCTTATTTAAATAAATAAATTAATAGTTTAATTTATTTATTTAAATAATATTTATTCTATAATAGGGATAAGTCTTTCTAGCGATCAACAACTTTTCAGATAATATAAATTTCAACATTAATTATAAAAGAACCTTTGAGTAAATAGTTACCGTACAATTCAATCCTTCCACCAGACAATGTTTCAATAAAATATAAGACATGAAATTACTTTCAAGTCTAATTTTATTTAATTATATGTATTTCAATTCCTAAATGCACAACTCCTAATGAATGCAAATTAGAAACTTCTTTCTAATTTCATTCCACCTTGGCCAATGATTCCTGGGTTGTCATTTATCGAACCACATAGGATATTTCTCTTCTTTTACTAGAAGTTGTATATTCTTTATTTATTATTCATTATCTCCATATATAACTTATTACACCAAAGCATACCCTTTAATATACTCTAAGAATCTTAAGGAATAAGTCAAAGTGTAATTTATTATATATAAAATACTATGATGATCTCAAGTCTAAGGATCATTTGTACTACTATCACTATAGGAATTCCTATTGACAAGCAAGTAAAACTCCATTAGGTATTCCTTAGCGAGTCACGTTCAGTGAACTTATTCTCCAATAAGCACCTACATACTTGCTTTAGTGTTTCCACACAAATGATCATGAGATCAATTATTCTCATCCAATGAGCAAGCAACATATGTATCAATCTATCCGGATTCACTAATCCCCTATTTAGTAATCCATTGATTGAGAACATTTTAGTTTTAAGCTATCTAAGAATTTAGATCTCATTAGCATGATCTCATCAGGATTCTAAAAGCATTGCTTAAAACTATAAGTTTATCACGTATTATTAAAATAACACCATGTAGATAATAAATGCCTTTAATAAATAATTTTTTTATTAATAAATAAATAAGATTGATTACAAAGTATATACTTTATCATCATACATGATTGGCTTGTATGCATACTACTTTTAATCTCCCACTTGCACTAAAGCCAATCGTCGTGGTATCTTATACCCATCTTCTCTAAGTGACGATCGAACTGTTGTTGTGTTAACGGTTTAGTAAATAGATCTGCAATATTATCTTGAGAGTCCACACGCTCCAGGGTGATATCTCCTCTTTCAATGATCTCTTTGATCAAATAAAACCGCCGCAACACGTGTTTGGATTTCTGATGAGACCTGAGTTCCTTAGCCTGCGCAACAACTCCAGTGTTGTCACAGAATAAAGGTACTAGTCCTCTAATGCTAGGAACCACACCAAGTTTGGTTATGAACTTCTTCAACCAAATAGCCTCCTTTGCAATTTCACTTGCAGCTTCACTTGCAGCTATATACTCTGCCTCTGTCACTGAATCAGCAATTGTTTGTTGTCTGGAACTCTTCCAACTCACTGTGACACCGTTCAAGGTAAACACATATCCCAAAATGGATTTACTGTCATCTTGGTCCATTTGAAAACTTGAGTCTGTAAATCTCTCTAGTTTCATTTCAGATCCACCGTAGACAAGAAACACATCCTTAGTTCTTCTTAAGTACTTTAGGATATTTTTCACTGCCTTCTAGTGTTCTTCTCCTAGATTCGACTGATATCTGCTTGTTACACTAAGTGCATGAGCGACATCCGGTCTAATACATATCATACAATACATGATAGATCCTATTGCTGAAGCATAAGGAATCTTACTCATACAATCTCTCTCCTCAGGTGTCTTTGGGGCCTGTTTCTTGGAGAGATGTATTTCATGGCTCATCGGCATGAGACCTCTTTTGGAATCTTCCATGCTAAACTTCTTTAGCATCGAGTCAATGTACGTTCCCTGGGATAACCCAATCAGTGACGCCCCCAAAATTAGGTATACATCACCCATTTTGGGTCGCCAGATACATGGTACCGAATTTAAATACAACTTACTAATATAATTGTCGTGTACAATATGATAAAATATAAACTGTGAGTTTGAATACAAATATTATCTTCTAGAGAGTATCCATACTCAAAAGGAGTCCTCATTACAATTATTATCACACTATTACATAGAATAGTGAGGACTACTAATGCTATCATCTGGTCCATCACTCTGTTTCCCGACTCGTCCCGCTATATTCTCATTTCCTGAAGAGAACCGTAAAAGAAAGGGTGAGCTCAACTAGCCTAGTAAGAAATATTATGACTAAGATAATGCAGAATAAATTATTATTAGTCTTCAACAATGTTAAACTGATAAAATACAATATACATCAAGTTTAACTGCAGTGGATCAAGCAATCTATTAAAAGAGTCAAGTAGAGAATAAAATCTACTATCTTTTATGATTTAAAAGGTTTTTCATGACTTTTATCGCTGAGACTCAACTTAAAAAATAATCCACATCATCGAATCACCCCTGCACTACAGCCAAGGATATTCTTTAGTATCACGACCACGAATTATCCATGCACTACGGACCAAAGATAATCGTGTTTTCATCAACGGTCCTGATCATGTCATAAAACAATTCATCTTTGCACTACGACTAAAGAGAATCCATAGCCATAATCATACCAAAAACTGTCCATCAATGCATTACGGGCTAATGAGGACTTTTTTCACATCATTTGTAACATTACGGTCATGATTACACCGAATAATCCCTAGTCATAATCATACCAAGTCCATCTATGCACTACATGCCACAGATGACTTTCAACATAATATAAACATGAGGATGATGACAGTGATATAAGAATTCAATAAAACAAGTTCAAGAATTAATTTGTCCAGGAACCAATAACGTCCAAATTATCAACATGATACTTTTGTGTAGAGTAAAATTCAAGAATGCTCAGAAGAATATTTCTATAAAAAGATACTGGATGAAGCACAAATATCAAGGATATTCTACTAATTTCATGGAGTATAGAAGTCAAAACTTTAACCAACTGAGTATAATAAAGAATGGAATAACAAAAGAAATCACCATGCATGCGGTACTTCGCATAGACAGGTTATTCCAACATAATAATAATAACGGAACCAGGTTAGGTGAAATTCACACCGACAAGATGTTCTAACAGAATAATAAAGACGGAACCAGGTCCGGCGTAAAATGCACAGACAGGATATTCCGACAGAATAATAAATAATGGAACCAGATCCGGCGTAAAACGCACAGACATGATATTCTAACAGAATAATAATAAAGACGGAACCAGGTCCGGTGTAAAACACACAGACAGGATGTTCCAATAGAATAATAATAAAGACGGAATCAGGTCCAGTGTAAAACACACAGACATGATGTTCCAACAGAATAATAGAAGAATGTCACCAAGTATAAGGTAGACCGCGTATACAGGTTATTCCAACAAAATAATAAATAAAGGAATAACAGAAGTTCTCTTCATGAATACAAAAGAAATAATACCCCTTACGGGTACAACAAATAATATCCCTTACCGTTTTAAAGAAAAACTGAAATAAAGAAGTAGTTAATTAGCAGAATACTTTTCTTCTTTCTCTCTATAGTTTCTCTCTATAGTTTCTCTCTCTAGAGTTCAGTGAATTCGTAAGCAAATAATGAAGGAATGAGCTTCTATTTATAGGAAAATAGAATGCATAGTAACTAATCCATGAACGGTCCAGATTGATTTACTTTAATCTGACCGTCCATATTTAAAGAAAAATCTTTTAAATAAAATATAATATATTCTATTTATAGAATAACTTTAATAAAGTATTCTATTTTATATAAAAAAATATTTCTGTTTTATTACGTTAATAATACGAATAAAACAAAACTTCGCTAAATAATTCATATTATTAATTGACAATAATTGAATCAAACTGAGTGACTTGTCACATAAGCATTAATAATCAATACTGTGTGCTACTATGCAACCACACGTTATACTGTACTTTTACTACCGAGTAGTTCAACAGTATCAACGGTAAAACTTCCGCCGTTATTTTTAATAAAATATTTTTGTCGTTTTCTTAATCCGACAATAATTCCGTTGTGGGATCCATCAATAATTGTGCCGTCGTACGAATATTCTCTGACAAAAATAATATTCTCCGACCAATCGAATATAATACAACAACTTGCATACTTTGCAAAATTTATAAATACTACCCACAACTATAACATTTTCTCAAATTCACACCATAATATTTAAAAAAATATTTCGAAAAAAATTAAATCTTTATTCATAAAATCTGGGGTTTCACACAATCATCCTTTTAGATCTATCTCTATAGATCTTTATCCCCTAAATATAGGATGATTCTCCCAAGTCCTTTATGGAAAAGTGTTTAGATAACTATATTTTAATTGACTGTAGCATAGAAATATCATTCCCTATCAGTAATATATCATCAACATAAAACACAAGGAATGAAACAACGCTCCCACTAACCTTCTTGTACACACATGGTTCATCCTCATTTTTAATAAAATCAAACTCTTTGATTGTCTAATCAAAACAGATGTTTCACCTACGAGAAGTTTGCTTCAATCCTTAAATGGATCGTTGTAGCTTACAAACTTGATTTGTTCCAACCTTTAAAATAAATCCCTTTGACTGTGTCATATACACATAGCCCTCAAGTTTCCCATTGCGGATGGTCATTTTTACGTCCATCAGCCAGATTTCATAGTTATGGTAAGCTGCAATCGCAAGCAAAATTTGAATGGACTTGAGCATTGCTATTGGTGAGAAGGTTTCGTCATAATCAACTCCTTATCTTTGTTTAAAACCTGTTGCGACCAGTCGAGCCTTATAGGTCTCTACCTTGCCGTCTGCTCCAATCTTTCTTTTAAAGAACCATTTACACCCAATAGGCTTAATGCCTTCAGGTGGTGAAACCAAATTCCATACTTGGATTTCATACATGGAGTTCGTTTCGGATTTCATGGCTTATTGCCAATTCTCTGAGTTATTACTACTCATAGCCTATTCATAATTCAATGGATCATCATCATCTATAATGCGTACCTCATTGTCATCTTCTATGACAAATCCATACCTATCAGGTATCTTTGGTACTCTTTCAGATTTATGAATATGATGTTGTACATAAGGTATCTCTACTTGGACATGTTCATCCATTTGATCTGCAGTGGTTTGTAATTCTTAAATTTCTTCAAGATCAATTTTTCTCCCACTGGCCCCTTCAAGGATGAACTCCTTTTCCAAGAAGGCATCATGTTTGGCAATAAACACCTTTTGTTCAGTAGGATTGTAGAAATAATATCCTAAACTTTTTTTAGGATATCCCACAAAAGTACACTTATTAGATCTTGTCCTAAGCTTATCAATCTGAAACCTTTTCACATAAGCTAGACATCCCCAAATCTTAATATGCTTAACACTAGGTTTCCTCTCTGTCCACCTCTTCTTCTTCTTCTTCTTCGTCATCTTCAGAATCTTCATCTTTTTCGGTTGATGACGAGATGACACTCTTCAGTAATCCAAATCTCTGCATCTTCTTCTTCTTTATATATAGATTCTCTTTTGCTATTGAATCCAAAGCTTTTTGTTAATGAAAGAAAGAATACATATACTGCATACATAATCTAAAAAATCAGTGAGCGAGAGTTTGAGACCCAAAATCTACAGAAGCTCAGTATTTAAGAGGGTTTTTAATTTGTATGCGATGGAAAGGTTTAGAAGGAGATTGGGGAGGATATGCTGGGGGGGCTGAGTGTTAGGGCAAAAGGGTGTCGGATATGGCTAGGGACAGAATGCTCTGAGTTTTTTTAATACATAATGTTTTCTTAAACAAAACGTTATAACTTTAAAACCAAAAACTATCTCATATAAATCCACAATATTTTTCCATATCTAACTACAACATTTTGTCAAAAAAATGTTGTGTAAATAAAAAAACAACGTTTTGAACGTTTCATTTATAAAAACGTTGTGTATTAAGTGTCATCTTTTTAGTGTTTTGTAGTAGTGCACTGCTTTTCAAAGTAATTGCACTTATATTCTCAACAGTTTGAGAAGGTAACCTCCTTGAGCCTTCAGATTCTAATCTACCAATTGTGATAGCCAGTTGACCTACTTGATTCTTCAGATTGTGTATGGAAGTCCTTGTCTCTTACTGGAACTGATGTACTTGATTCATGAAAACTTTAAACATATCCTCAAGAGATGGTCCAGAATTGGTAGGTATTGCTTGTTCATGTGTTTGGCACTGTTGTTCATGTGCTTGGTACTGATGTTAAATCTTTTGAAAACTAAGCTGCCTATTTTCCTCACAGCTCCAGTTGGGGTGATCTCTCCATCCTGGATTGTAAGTGTCAAAATAAGGATCATATTGATGTGGATGTGGTCCTAAAAATGTCCCCACAACATTGACTTGTTGAACAATTTCATCCTCTTGTAACATTGGACAAGCCTTAATGGTATGCCCTGACATTGAACAAGTTCCACATACTCTTGCTACTTGTATGTTCCCTACATCCATTTGTTTAACTAAATCAGTTAAATCAGCAATTTGACATTCATGATTATAAGTCTTTACCCCCATTTACCCTTTTTAGTGTATGATCATTCCTTGTTCCATACTTTTGTGAGTTGGCGGCCATATTTGTAATCAAGTTCTTTGCAGCCTCTTTATTTTTTTATCAGTACTCTTCCACTTGTTGCATCAATCATACTTCTATCCATTGTTAGCGACCACTCATAGAAGTACTGGATCAAGTGATAATCATCAATCTGGTGAAGGTGGATAGCTGGAACACAACTTCTTGACCCTTTCTCATTACTAATATAGAGTGATGCGGTTGAAGAGCAAGCGTGTCAGTTTATGAAAAGATTTAATCCAATGACAATTCGGTAATTTCTGCCAAGTTTGGAGTGTCGAATTTTAACATTTTCAGAGCCTGATTTCATTAGAAACGGGTCAGCGATCAAAAGTTATGACTTGCTTGTGAACTACAAGGCTTTTTTGTAACGATTGAGAAATTTGTTTTTAATTTTAAATATTTATTGGATTAAATAACTATTTTAATTTATTTATTTATTGAGATAAATAAATAATTGATGAAATTATGGTGTAATAATTTAGTTAAGTGTATATGTTAACTAAATTAATGAATGATAAATTTTATTATTTGAAGATTTAATTTAATGAAATAATTAAATTAAATAGATTGTTTAATATTTAAGGAAATAATTAAATTAAATAAAATGATGTTATAGTTTAATTTAATAATTAAATTGGATATGTTGTAATTTGTTAAGCATAAATATAATTATAATGGAAATTATAATTGTAATTGTAAGTTATTAAAATTAATTAAATAAGTGTGCGACAAATGGAACTATATAATATAAAAATAAATTAGAACCTAATCTAAGTTGTAGCCAACATGGCCTTGTGGCCTTTGGCATATTACAACTGACGTAGCCTATTGGTTTCTTACCTGACGTAGCCTATTGGTTTCTTACCTGACGTAAGTGGGGAGAGGCCTATGTCTGTTTATATCTACGTGTAATTTTTCCTAAGGCTAAAGAACATAGAGGTAGTGTAGCACCCTCAAATTCTGGTCCTAAATCACCACGAATCTGGTACACTAGTTCTAACTATTGCGGAATATATAAACATAAATTGTCTATACATTAAACATTACACACTATCCCCAAGGTCGAGAACCTTACTTAAAACCTGGATCAATATCGTATCTTACATACAATGCTATTATTATACAATACTATTATAAATCTAGTTGCACTCATAGTCCCAAGCTGAACTTGGCTTTGACTTTTCATTGTATCCGACGTATTCGCCTTAATCTGCAATGTTTATCATGATATAGCAAGGGTGAGCAACAAGTTTGCCCAGTAAGTTTAAGTTCAATAAATTATGGATATATCATGATGGAAAGATTTTGAATAATAGTTGGCTAACATTCAACAATATAATTGTGAACTAGCATGGACAAATTTTCATAGCTGAATGAACAATAAACATGAACATATCAATTATATCTGGACCGAATGGTAATGAAGGTGATCAGTCTTACATACCTGATGAACGCATGTAATATTCACAAAGTGCGATTCAACAATTCATAGACATGATGTAATCAACAATGATTAATCATAAGTTTAAAGAACGGTTCAATAAAAACTTTCACAATAAGTGAGTATAAGAAACTGGCATGATCGGTTGATTACCATTACGAAACATAACTTAGCTTTATCCGAAGACCTAATATTAATCATATCGATTTCTCAAGTTAGAATAATATCATCACAATATAAAATAACCTAAACATATTACCACAAAATCCTATTAGTCTATACAATATATAAGACCTAGTATCAAGTCAAACTATTGCAGTCTGAGTTAAATCCGACACAATTCTAACATCTCGACGGCCCAGTCGGATAACTACAGACTAATATCCATAAGACTCTGTCTAAACGCAACACAATTAACTTAAACAATTAATTAATCAGTCAAAATAATTTTCATAGGCTCATAAAAATTTTCAAGTAATTATTATCATTTACTATGATTTTTAAATCATTAATGTCATATTTATATGATTTAAATACCACTTAATTCCATTATCATTAATATTTATTTAATATTAAATATTAATGAAATCCATAACATAATATTATAATATATTTATAATATCTCAAAGTATTTTAAATACCTTAAAATCATATTTATATAATTTTTAAACAATTAAATTTATTATCAGATAAATGCTTTTAATATTAAAATAATAATATTTTTATGACAAAATATCAAAAGTTACATTTTATAACTTCAAATATTTTTATAACAATTAAATCATTTTCATATGATTTATAAATCATTAATTTTATTTTTCCATAATTTATTTAATACACTTAGTAAATAAATTAATTACCATTAATATTAATTTATTAATATAATTACTCACAAAATATTAAAATCACTAAAAATAACTTAAAATATTTTCTTATATCATAATATAATTTTTCATGATTTTTCAAGTATTAAAATCATTTTTAAATAATTTATTTAATATTATAATTAAATAAATTAAATACCATTATTATTCCAAAAATAAAAATATTTATGAAATATATTCAAAATAATTAAAAACTAATTTTCAGGCTTTAAAATAATTTTTAGAAATTTATTATGTAATTTTAATAATTAAAAACATTTTTATCTATTTAATAAATAAAATAATTATTTTTCTAATTAAACTATCGCTAAAGGGCCCTATAGTGACGAAACTGTAGCTATAGGTGTTCTTCATCAAACCCAGAACATTCATAGCAATTAACAGGGTACTAAGTTTGACCATGATTTAATTTATGATCTAGTTGATTACTGGGCTTGTAATTGTGCTAATGTTGTAGTATACATGTAATACTACAACTACAAATCGATTTCATGACCAAACTATATCCAAACTGCAAGATATAAGCTACAGAAATCGTTGTCAGACGTGTTCTTGAGTTTCTGGGTTGCCTAGAAACTCAAGCAATTATAAGGGTGCTACTTTGCAGCCTTAGATCTATGCTTTCCAAGCTTACCTAATGTGTTTTAGTGCTTCAATAATGAAGCCTACATGACAGGAAAAAATTATATAACATCAAATGATCATAACAACATTACACGAACAAGATCTGGCATGGTCAAACCATGCCAGAAACATTGTTCTTCAAGAATTTGGGTTTTCCAGAAATCCAACAAAACAGATGGTCAACGCTTGTTTGACCCGCATTATCTTTGAGCCTGTTATGGATCTAAGTGATCTAAAGGCATGATCGTGTAGCCTACATGTCAGACAACAACATCAAAACACAAAAATAGCATAACAACTTAAACACAGCAAGATCTAAGGCTTTGAAAAGCGTTGTCAGGCGTTCTGGGCAATTCTGGGCTGCCCAGAAACAGCCAGTCAGTGCCGATCAATGTACTTTGACTGCTTATATCTGGAGATCTTGACATGATCTGGGCTTGATTCAAGTTCCAGATCAAAGCCCTTACATCATACTACAAGTATATAACTTAAAACACAACAAACAATTAACATAAAAGGATCTATGAGCCCCGACATTTGCTTGTCAGACAATACTTCCCGTTTTTCCAGATTTCTAAAAACTTCAATTTTGAGCATCTAGATATTATGGATTTGGGATTTAACAACCAAGATCACTAAATGACACCCTCTAACACATATCTAACCAATCATTAACAACATCTAACATCAAACACTACTACAAAACAGTAAATAGACAACGCGGAAAAAATGTTGTGGTTTCAATCAGAAAAATGTCGTGGTTAAGGGTGTTGTCTATTTGACACCCTTACAAAACGTTTTTAAAACGTTGTAGTTAAGCACAATACACAACGTTTTTTAGGAAAAAATGTTGTAGATTTGTTTTCAAAAAATTACCAAATGCTTAAAAACGTTGTAAAAGGTATGATTCCACAACGTTTTTTCGATAAAAATGTTGTTGTTTAGTATATCAGACAACGTTTTTTAAATGTTATAGATAAAAAAAGGATGTGGTTCACTTATATTACCAATGCACCTGCAATATGCTAATGCCATAATATATAGCCAAAATGTATCAACCATTCAAAATACATCCCAATAATACAATTCGTTTACATTTTCAAATTACTACATCCACAAAATATTACATTGTATTTTATCAGTTAGACTGCCTGATTAAAGTAAAATCTACTCTTTGATGAGCCTAACTAAGGTATAATCAACGTACTGTGAAAACTCAGTCAAATCAAGATCATCATCCTTGGAGTGCATCCCTGCAGTTTTATTCATTGGCCTATCACAAGTAACAAGATATTGCAGAGGTCAGGCAAAATTATACAGTGTTAACAGGCAAATAGCGCCATCATACATCTCAAAATTCCAACAGTTCAATTGACTCCAACTTAGTAATAGTTTAACAGTGTTGTATCTATAACCAGATCTACAATTTTGCTATTTAACTTCATATAAAAGCATAACAATATAATGCGGTAGGAGAAGAGATAATTCAGCTGCTAAGGTTTTTTTAATGAAGAAAAATTACTAGTATGAAGAGATAATTCAAGCATCAGCTGCCAATTAGTCTACACACCTATAACAGAAGGGGGGAAACACTCAAAAATGGCAGCTCTCCAATCTCTATAGAGGTAGAACACAAAAATTCCAGTAAAGGTTCCATTTCACAAAAAAAAGAGGAAAAAGATAAATAGCCGTCCCTAAAAATCCTCTCTGAGCACTTCAACAAAATCTCAAATAAAAATATTGAAGTAACACAACCAAATATGTTGTACCTTTTGATGATACATAGTTGCAGATTCAAGAAACTTCCCATAAACATGAACCACCTCTTTCGTGTATGGCTTCAAAGAACCCTGTACTTTTTTGACATGGGGTTTTGCTACACTCTTAACCTGGTCAATGTATGGCTTGCTAACTTTCTTAACTTCCTGCCATCAAATCAAGTGCACTTTAGGATGCTAGTAAATAGAGCATCTGAGCAACTATATCGAATAATATAAATTATATACCTGATAATAAGTATCCGAAACTTCCTGTACTTTAATAATATGCGGACTTACAACACTCTTAGATTCTCATAAACCTCAACAGATTTTGTAGTTAATGACTGCACATGAGGTTCGACAGAAGTTGTTACAGCTATCCACTGTTCCTTGATGGCCGGGATCCATTTCTGCAATTAGTAGGATAGAAACAAAAGGACAACAAAAAATATTTCAGTCAGTTAGAAATCTAATGGAGAAACTAAACCATCCACCAATATTCCAAGTAAACTTCCACCTTAACTAAGGCTCAAAGCTACATGATTGCACTTGGTAAAGTTACCCTGAGACATTTAGAAACCAAAATGATGCAAAGCCAACGTATGGTGCAATATAACAGTTAGTTATATATATTGTTCAAATACTACTTTAACAATAATATTGTTGTAATTTGACTTGAAGTCTTCTCTATAAAGGATTTGTATTTCCTTTCCACTATGGTTTTATTTTTCCTTATTCCATTAAGGATATGGGATCTACCATCTTAGGTTCTATAAACACGCTCTTGGAATGAAATGTACATATGTGAAGTAGCAAACAAAAGACATTTTGTACAGAATTGATATGTACAGAAGGTCTTGGAGAGGTTTAACTTAGCAAGTTGCAATAGCATACACAACAAAATTTAAGCTCACAGTTTCAGCCTGGGCTTGCATTGCCTTAAACTCTTCTGCTTTTTGGGGGAATTGATCCAATTAGTTCATTCCTATGTTTATATCATTAGTTAGTTTGGTTAGAACCAAATAAAATTTAGTTAACATAATTTCAACTTAAAACCCATAATTGCCCTAAATGAATCAAAAAGCACAATTAATTAAATCCATATAGTGAAATAAATATTTAGCAAGGGTGTCATTGGGCATGTACCCAACAACAAACAGTCTCTCGTCACCATCACAGTAATACCCAATCAAATTGAACAGTATACAGATGCATATGGATGAGATAATAATGGAAGGGCATTAAAGAGTTTTACCTCTTTCTCAATCTCTTTGCATTTGAAGCCTAACTCTTGCTGTTTAGCAGTTGAAGATTCTTTCACTGAAAGAGTCCTCATATTTATAGCATCCACCTACCAAGTTAAAGGAAATAAGAAAATGTACAGATGCATATGTCCAACTGCTACATTATTGTGGATCAGCAAAGGCATGGACAGCCCTCGGGTATGGCTCAAACTAAACGCAACCAGACCAATTGGTAAGGCTCTTACAAGACCATGAGTACATTGAAGCCATGCCTCTCCCTCTCAAAACATTAAACCTATCAATCACATCTACACAACACCAAAAATTTCTTAAAACACAATAGGAAATAATAAATTAATAAGATAAACAGAGCTTTAAGAGCATTGAGGCTATCAATCACGTCTACACAACACAAAAATTGTTAACAAACAAATACAAGTCTGAGTAATTTTTACACGCAACAAAATATCATGAAGAAGTACTTGCTAACAAATATCCCTCCGATAATAATACAAATGGCTCTGAAAATAGTACTGTTTTGCAAAAATATATGCATTTATTTGCATATAGAGAAATATAGGTTGAATGTACCTCTTAAGTAGAGGCCATCAGGAAAAGTGAGAGAAACTTCAATAAAATGAGGATGTTCGAGCTGTCGATTTCTACAGAGATAGTAAATTGCGGCAACTTTACAGCTCGGCTGCTGCTGTTGATACTTCGGCGACTTCTCTGTCCACACTTTGGCTATCTCCGGGCTCCCTTGCCGGTACTTTTTCATTCGTCCTTCCATTTTACCACCTTAAAGCCCTAGCCACACTGATCTCAGCATAAATCACCGCTAATTTCTTCTAGCTCTGATCTTCACAAAGGCACTAAACAAATCATTCGTTTTAGAAATCTCAAACAAAGTTTGTACAGTATCTTTAACTCAAATAAAAATATGGAAAATTATGCGGGCTAGATCTGATAATTTGCTGAAAGAGCTCCAAATCTCACAAAAAATAGTTGAGCGTTCCTCACCATTTCGGCGGAAAAATCCCAATATGTGAGCGTTCCTCACCATTTTTCCTTATTCAGCGAAAAAATCCCAATATCATGTGCTTCGTTGAACCGACTATCGATCGATCTTAAAGTGTGCCCTCCGCTTGTCTTTTCCATGGATCTAGAGATTTGAGAGTTGCAGGAAATCTAGGCAAACCCTAGCTTTTGTTTTCCAGATGGAACGAAAAAAGGCTAAACAGAGAGATGAGAGACGAAGACACTCGATCGTTTTCATTTAAGTTTTCATTTAACCGCCTTTTGTTTAGCTCCATGTTTTTCTTCATAGACAACGTTTTAAAAAAAAATTTATCTAGTTAAAACCAAAAAAATGCCTTTTTAAATAGATAACGTTTTTGCATATATATCTACAACGTTTTTTTTAAAAACGTTGTAAAAAAAAATACCACAACATTTTTATAAAAAATGTTGTGGTTTAAGTGTTGTCTATTTAGTACTTTGTACTGGTGAAATTTATAGATTTTTAAGTTTAGGGTTTATACCACCTTTTTGAGCTTGATCTTGATTCTGACCTTGATGTTTGTTCTTGGCAAGCTAAAGGCTGACATTGGTTTTGTTTCTCACTCACTTTCACTCTAAAATTTCGGATGGGAGAGAGAGAGAGAAGACTTGGCTAGGTTGAAAAGTAAAGTGTGTTACTTTTTATACTTGTATGCTTTTAATCCATGATGCAACGTATTTAATCTAGCAAGTTGGCTGATATTTTAGATATAGGGCACATGGCTAGCTTAGGGTAGGTCACCAACAACTTACTAGGGCTAGATCTACACTCCATCTCATTAAAACATTCAAAAGGGTAGTTTGGACATTTGACTTGTAAAGGTAATGGCAACTTGGTAACTTATCACAACCCTTAGGTTTTGACCTTTAGGGTTTAACCCTAAAGTTGTACAAATTTATTTTCTAGGCTTTTCTAATTAAGTTTTAAAAATAAAAAATTAATATTTCAAAATTATAATTAGGGTTTCCTAATTATATTAAATTTCCTAATCACATTCAAGCTTGCTAATTAGGGTTAATATTTCCTTAATTAAAATTGTTAATTTAGCAATTATCTATAATTGTACATTAGGAACAATTAGAGTTTTCTAATAATCAATTGGGACTATCCCTAATTAAATATAAAATCAATAACATAAAAACATTATACTATCTTCAAGCTCCCAAATTAGGGTTTTAATATTCCGAATTAGGGTTTTGGATTCTCAAAACTGAAACTAGTGTTTCCAGAACCGGTGCTAGGGTTTCTTATCAGTCAATAAGGTTTTCTAACTGAACGTCAAGGTTCTTAATATAATATTTGGGTTTATGATCGATATAGTTTATCTAGTCAACTCTTGACCTTTAACCATATATTGTACATATATATGACCATATACACAGAACATATACACTTATACCCTTAACACTATAAACCTTCACCAAAAGTTTTTAAATTCACAAAATTCCTTCCCTAAAATGTCAAATCCATACACTTATTTTCTGTCTAGGTTTAATATTTAACCTTAATTCAATCTTTTAAGATTTTAATAAATATCTAAATTCTTGGGTTGTCACATTCACCCCTTCTTCTAAAAATTTCGTCCCCAAAATTTATCTTACACCCTTCATACTCATCACCACATGCTATCCAAAATATCACTCACAAGAGTTAAATTATTCAAATCATGCTTAGGAGTCATATAGACCATGAGCTTTCATTTTCAAAATTTTTTTATGGAAACTCATCTGCAAACTGTCATAACTTACAAACATAGTGGGTAATTAGCCCGGTATGCCTTGTACTGGCCATGTACTACTGGTCAGAACAATTTTTCCCTGTTCCTCTTATCCGCCTTAGGCGCACAAAATTTCTTACCTCAGTCTTTATCGGATTCCTCACCAAAACAATTTTGTTCGAAATTTTTTTTAAAGAACGCTTAGGATTTTATAAACGTTGGTCTAGCTGAATCAAATAGCGTAGACTCATATCAATAATTCAATTCAATTGAAATATTTAGGTATAGCCAAACCCCATTGGCAAATTAAAATTATTTTAAAAATAGTTTGAAAATGACGTCATGATGCCGTACTATATTAATAGTCCTTTTGAGGATGCCGTCATCGAGTGACTTTGTCATAACACATCATACAATAGTGGAACAACAATTTTAGATCAAATTCAACACTAAGTATTCCTTCATTTAAAACTGCATCAACTTTTTATCATCTCTGCACCAGGTTACATGGTACATAAGTGAAAAATAAAATATATTTTGATATTGCAAATCCTTATCGTCTAGCTGAAACAAGTAGCATAGACTATACTTTAAACCGTTCAAAAACCGTTGCAATTCAGTTTTATCATCTCAATAGGTAACGATGTGTCGGTGGCCCGAAGTCTACACATACACAATGGTCACCAGAAGTTAAGAATAAGAATTTATTTTTAAAAGCACACAGTGCGTATTTAGCTTGATGTCAAAATTTTGAAGTCTAGCATAGCTAGGAGATTTAGAAAACCTATGTCTCCACTAATAATCAATTGCTTAATCAATCTATCTATTCTTATTATTCTAAATACTCCATTCACACTTAGTTCTACCCAGTTCGTCAAACTTACCACACTCATGAGTTCAAGAACTTGCCACAATCATATGAGTTTAAGAACTTGTCCTACCTAGTCCTTTGGCGTCCATTCGCTGAGGGGTTCAAAAACTTTTCATATAATCATGAGTCACGAACGTACCATAAGTATGAGTTTTAAGAACTCGTACTTAACCTTATATTTTCTAACTATACCCTACTCAACTGTTATATACATGAGAAAAGAATCACATTCTCAACAGGTATAAAGCAAATAGCGCGACATAGACATTTCAATAATTGTCAGTGTAAGAAACTAAGTGGTTGTTACACCAAACTCAGTTATTGACATGAGTCCTCAATTGAAATTCCTACTTAATCTCAACTCCCTTCTCAATACGAATTTTATTTAATCCGTATTCATAATCCTTTCCTGAATCAGTACCAATTCATAGTACAACTGACACGACATTCTTGCCATAAACTTTTCAATCATTTGCTTGATCATTCTCACTACTATAACCTTATCCGATCATGGAGTGATCTTATCATATATATTATGATATATTTCTATGCTATGATCATTTTGTTTTACGATCTCCTATCCCAGTACTTTTAGTTTTTTAGACTCTATCTATTTACCACTACTGTTCACCTTTACTATCAGAGTTAGGGAACTCTGTATCTTTACAATTTATCGAGATTCATCTTTGAATCTTACCGACATACTAACTCTATGTGAGTTAGATCTTACCCTAATCACTGCGGTTATTAGTCTAAGGTAACTCTACCCTAGGTTTATAACCAACAGCTTTGATACCAAATGTAGCATCCCCAAATTCTGGCCCTAAATCACCATGAATCTGGTACACTAGTTCTAACTATTGCGAAAGATATAAACATAAATTGTCTATATATTAAACATTACACACTATCCCCAAGGTCGAGAACCTTACTTAAAACCTGGATTAATATCGTATCTAACATACAATGCTATTATTATATAATACTATTACAAATCTAGTTGCACTCATAGTCCCAAGCTGAACTTGGCTTTGACTTTTCCTTGTATCCAATGTATTCACCTTAATCTGCAATGTTTATCATGATATAGCAAGGGTGAGCAACAAGTTTGCCCATCAAGTTTAAGTTCAATAAATTATGGATATATCATGATGGAAAGATTTTGAATAATAGCTGGCTAACATTCAACAATATAATTGTGAACTAGCATGGATAAATTTTCATAGCTGAACGAATATTAAACATGAACATATCAATTTTATCTGTACCGAATGGTAATGAAGGTGATCAGCCTTTCATACCTGATGAACACATGCAATATACACAAAGTGCGATTCAACAATTCATAGACATGATGTAATCAATAATGATTAATCACAAGTTCAAAGAATAGTTCAATAAAAACTTTCACAATAAGTGAGTATAAGAAACTTGCCTGATCGGTTGATTACCATTACGAAACATAACTTAGCTTTATCAAAAGGCCTAATATTAATCATATCGATTTCCTAAGTTAGAATACTATCATCACAATATAAAATAACCTAAACACATTACCACATAATCCTATTAGTCTATACAGCATATAAGACCTAGTATCAAGTCAAACTATTGCAGTCTGAGTTGAATCCGGCATAATTCTGACATCTCGGCGGCCCAATTAGATAACTACCGAGCCTAATATCCGTAAGACTCTGTCTAAACGCAACACAATTAACTTAAACAATTAATTAATCAGTCAAACTAATTTTCATAGGCTCATAAAAATTTTCAAGTAATTATTATCATTTACTATGATTTTTCAATCATTAATATTATATTTATATGATTTAAATACCACTTAATTCTATTATCATTAATATTTATTTAATATTAAATATTAATGAAATCCTTAACATAATATTATAATATATTTATAATATCTCAATGTATTTTTAATACTTTAAAATCATATTTATATTATTTTTAAACAATTAAATTCATTTTCCGATAACTGCTTTTAATATTAAAATATTAATATTTTTATGAAAAAATATCAAAAGTTATATTTTATAACTTCAAATATTTTTATAACACTTAAATCATTTTTATATGATTTATAAATGATTAATTCTATTTTTTCATAATTTATTTAATACACTTAGTAAATAAATTAATTACCATTAATATTAATTTATTAATGAAATTCGTCACAAAATATTAAAAGTCACTAAAAATAACTTAAAATATTTTCTTATATCATAATATAATTTTTCATGATTTTTCAAGTATTAAAACTATTTTTAAATAATTTATTTAATATTATAATTAAATAAATTAAATATCATTATTATTCCAAAAATAATAAATATTTATGAAATATATTCAGAATAATTAAAAACTAATTTTCAGGCTTTAAAATAATTTTTAGGAATTTATTATGTAATTTTAATAATTAAAAACCATTTTTATCTATTTAATAAATAAAATAATTATTTTCTAGTTAAACTGTCGCTAAAGGGCCCTATAGCGACGAAACTATCGCTATATGTGTTTTTCATCAAACCCATTCATAGCAGTTAACAGGTACTAAGTTTGACCATGATTTAATCAATGATCTAGTTGATTTTTGGGCTTGTAATTGTGCTAATGTTGTAGTATACATGTAATACTACAACTACAAAACGATTTCATGACCAAACTATATCCAAACTGCAAGATATAAGCTACAGAAATTGTTGTCAGACGTGTTCTTGAGTTTCTGGGTTGCCAAGAAACTTAAGCAGTTATAAGGGTGCTACTTTGCAGCCTCATATCAATGCTTTCCAAGCTTACCTAATGCGTTTTATTGGTTCAATAATGAAGCATACATGACAGGGATTAATTATATAACACCAAATCATCATAACAACATTACATGAACAAGATCTGGCATGGTCAAACCATGTCAGAAACATTGTTCTTCACGAATCTGGATTTTTCAGAAATCTAACAAAACAGATTGTGAATGCATGTTTGACCCACATTATCTTTGATCCTGTTATGGATCTAAGTGATCTAAAGGCATGATCGTGTAGCCTAATGTCAGAAAACAACATCAAAACACAAAAATAGCATAACAACTTAAACATAGCAAGATCTAAGGCTTTGAACAGCGTTGTCAGGCGTTTTGGGCAATTCTGGGTTGCCCAGTAACAGCCAGTCAATGCCGGTCAACGTATTTTGACTGCTTATATCTGGAGATCTAGACATGATCTGGGCTTGATTCAAGTTCCAGATCAAGCCCTTACATCATACTACAAGTCTATAACTTAAAACACAACAAACAATTAACATAAAAGGATTTATGAGCCCTGCCATTTGCTTGTCAGACAATATTTATAGTTTTTCCAGATTTCTAAAAACTTCAATTTCGAGCATCTAGATGTTATAGATCTGGGATTTAACAACCCAGATCACTAAATGACACCCTCTAACACATATATAACCAATCATTAACAACATCTAACATCAAATTTATAGATTTTCAAGTTTAGGGTTTATACCTCCTTTTTGAGCTTGATCTTGATTCTGACCTTGATGTTTGTTCTTGGCAAGCTAAAGGTTGACATTGGTTTTCTTTCTCACTCACTTTCACTCTAAAATTTTGGATGGGAGAGAGAGAGAAGACTTGGTTAGGTTGAAAAGTAAAGTGTGTTACTTTTTAAACTTGAATGTTTTTAACCCATGATGCAATGTATTTAATCTATCAAGTTGGCTGATATTTTAGATATAGGGCACATGGCAAGCTTAGGGTTGGTCACCAACCACTTACTAAGGCTAGATCTACACTCCATCTCATTAAAATATTCAAAAGGTACTTTGGACATTTGACTTGTAAAGGTAATGACAACTTGGTAACTTGTCACAATCTTTAGGTTTTAACCCTTAGGTTTTGACCCTTAGGGAGGTTATACAAATTTATTTTCTAGGCTTTTCTAATTAAGTTTTAAAAATAGAAAAATAATATTTTAAAATTATAATTAGGGTTTCCTAATTATATTAAATTTCCTAATCACATTCAAGCTTGCTAATTAGGGTTAATATTTCCTTAATTAAAATTTCCTACTGAACAATTAGGGTTTTCTAATAATCAATTAGGGCTATCCCTAATTAAATATAAAATCTATAACATAAAAACCATATACTATCTTCAAGCTCCCACATTAGGGTTTTAATATTCCGAATTAGGATTTCGAATTTCTGAAACTGAAACTAAGGTTTCCAAAACCAGTGCTAGGGTTTCTTATCAGTCGATAAGGTTTTCTAACTGAACGTCAAGGTTCTTAATATAATATTAGGGTTTTTGACTGATATAGTTTATCTGGTCAACCCTTGACCCTTAACCACATACTGTATATATATATATGACCATATACAGAGAACATATACACTTATACCCTTAACATTGTAAACCTTCACCAAAAGTTTTTTAATTCAGAAAATTTCTTCCCTAAAATGTCAAATCCATACACTTATTTTCTGTCTAGGTTTAATATTTAACCTTAATTCAATCTTTTAAGATTTTAATAAATATCTAAATTCTCTGATTGTCACAGGTAGGGAGAAAGAAAGACAGAGAATTTGACAGAGAGTTAGAGAAGAAATTGAGAGTTTTGTTGTGAAGAGGAAGATGAAGAATTGCTTAAACCTTGTTACCATCTTGCAAAATCAAGGACTAGAAAGTATAATCTATTCCTAATCCTAACTTGTAGTTTTGTAATTTCTATTCTCTGTGAATTGGAAATTGTGTTGGATTGTTGATATATGTATGAAAAGTATTGCAAAAATCTGATAATCATCATATATAAGTAGTTTTAGTGGTTAAATTTATAAAAGTCATGTTTTATGTTCTTGAGTTTTCTTGCGAAAAAGGTGAAATTGTGTGACGCCCCCAAAATTAGGTATACTTCACCCATTCTGAGTCGCCAGATACATGGTACAAAATTCAAATACACTTTCATTTATACAACTGTTGAGCTATCGTATAGAATACGACCACAGTTAACTATGAGTTTTAATACAAATGTATGTAACTCTCATGGTACCTCGACCACAACCTTACAATGATACTTTACATAAAAGTATAGTCAAAAACTGTTTTAGAAATTAAAATATTTGGGAAGTGCTCAAGGAAACCTTCGTACATGGGAGGCCATGCGTCTAGGTTATGATAGATATCATATGTCCACAGAATTATCCTTGGTTGACCCAAAAGTCCCCAAATAAAAATAAGGAGATTACTATCATCTTCTTTCCAATGGTGAGTCTTCTCTTGACATATAAATATATCTGTTGTCTCCAAGTGAAAATTATACTTCAAATAAACTCCAAGATCATATAGATAGTGCTCATAGATATATTCAGCAGATGGATGTGCACAACCATGTCTTATGAGAATACGAGATTGTATGCCATTAGACATCTTGTATGATAGTGGCAAAACACCCTTCCAAAGTTGGGCTCGCCTCACCCTATTTGATTCACCAAATATAACTACTAAATGATGTATAGAATACAACAAACTTTTCTATACTGTTTAGGGAGAACCTCCACAGCTATCACACTATTTCATAGAATAGTGAGGACTACTAATGATATCATCTGGACCGTCACTCTGTTCCCCGACTAGTCCCTGCTACGTTCTCACTTCCTGAAGAGAATAATGAAAGCAAAAGGGTGAGCTCAACTAGCCTAGTAAAGAATATCATAATTAAAGCTAATTTACATCATCAATAGCCTTCATCGTTAATAAATCAGAGATTTAGAACATATGGTAGCTGATAAAACTTTTCAACCATAGTTGCAGCGGAACGAGCAATCCATTAGAAGAGTCAAATAGACCATTAGGTCTATTATCTTCTCCATGTTAAAAGTCCACCAATAATATTTTATCCCTGTAACATCAATCAATCATTCCTGTCCACAATCATATGAATAACTCATAATCATAATTGTGATTCTAAATTCTTCTTCGCACCCAGGACGAAGATAATTTTCATCACCTATATTCACCGTAAAAGAAACTTGATATCGGAGTAGTGAAGTAGCATAATACTTTTCTTCTTTCTCTCTATAGTTTCTCTCTCTAGAGTTTCAGTGAATTCGTAAGAAAATAATGAAGGAATGAGCTTCTATTTATAGAAAAATGGACTACATAGTAACTAACTCATGAACGGTCTAGATTGATTTACTTTAATCTGACGGTCCATATTTAAAGCAAAATCTTTTAAATAAAATATAATATATTCTATTTATAATCTAATAAAACGAATAACTTTATAAAAGATTTTACTATGCAAACACTATACAGGCACTATGCAAACACTATGCATAATAAAATATAATATATTCTAATTATTGTCTAATAAAACAGATAACTTTATAAAAGTATTCTGTTTTATATAAAAAGCTTTTCTGTTTTATTACATTAGTAATACTAATAAAATAAAACTGAGTGACTTATCACGTAAATATCAATAATAAATACCGTGTGCTACTATGCAACCATGCGTATTACTGTACTTTTACTACCGAGTAGTTCAACAGTATTAATGGTAAAACTTCCGTCGTTATTTTTATAAAGTATTTTTGTCATTTTCTCAATCCGACAATAATTCCGTTGTGGGATCCACCAATGATTGTGTCGTCGTACGAATATTCCATGACAAAAAGAATATTCCCCGACTAATCGAATATTCCCCGACACAACGAATATTTTATATCAACTTGCTTACTTTGAAATTTTTTTTACATATTACCCTTAACTTTAAACTTTTATCAGTTTAACTATTTATCAAAATAGAAAAATTGAATACTTTTATTTCATAAAATTCGGGGTCTCACAAATTGGGTTGATGATTTGTTAGAGTAGTTGATATTTGTGTTGTAGATGGTTATTAATGTAATAACCCGATATATTTTATATAATTAAATAAGAAATTTTGCGTATAAATTTTTTTTATTTTAAAGGTGGGAATATGTGCTAGGTAATGTGTATGTATATATGTGATAAATAAAACTTTATTTATTACATGAATAATTACAAATAAATTTTTTAGAATTATTGATCATTATAAATTATATTCTTATAATAAATTAATTTTGTAGTAAAAACATTTTATTATTTATTTTTCATGAAAATATATGATTATAATATTATTTAAATAATATATGAAATGATTATTAGAATTATTATAGTAAATATTTTATTATGTTAATTTATTCAGATTAGTTAAGTTAATTATTTTAACTTAATTAATAATGTTATATATGCATGACAAATCAGATATGGAATCCAAACCCTAATTCTGGATTTTGAACAAGGAGAGAGAATAATAATATAATATTATTATGTGAATTTATTTTGCCATTAAAATTGGGATCAAATTGTTCAAAATACCCTTTTGTGCATTATTGAAGCTAACTTGTGGATTTTGCTAAGTGTGGGAGTTGTTTACCAACTCTTGACTTCACCATGTGTTATTATATACCAGTAATCAGTCAATTAACCAGCCAATACATTGCATCTAACATATATATATATATATATATATATATATATATATATATATATATATATATATATATATATATATATAGAGAGAGAGAGAGAGAGAGAAAGTCATCAAAAGTTGCTCATTTGCTATCCATCACTCAACTCACTTTTCTCTCACCCAAACCCACGAATACTCTAAGTAATTCAGTCACCAAACAACCCTCTAGAACACCAAGATCAGTTGCTTAGAGCAAGATCAAAGCATCTTTAAGAGAGTGGTATAAAGCCCTAACCCTATTTGATCTTACATGCTAGGGTAATTTTTTGTGTTTAAGTGTTTAGATGCATGCTAGAAGATGTTATATGATGATCTATGATGTTACATCATAGATCTATAGCATCAAAGTGCTTTAAAAACAATGTTTTCAAAACTGCCTTTGAACCCTAAATTTGTGTCTGACAAGCAAAAGTCAGAGGCTGTAGATTCCTCTCTATTTATGATTTTTTGTGTTTTATGTTTTAGACTTGTAGTTTGCCATATGTACTTTGATCTGGACTTGAAATTATGCTTAGATCAGATCCATATTACAAGATATTCTTGGTCAAACCTAGTTGACCGAGCATGACCAAGAGTTTCTGGGCAACCCAGAAACTCAATATCAGGGTCTGACAATATTTTCTAAGGCCAACATTTGTCAGATGTTAGGAGATTTGGAGATGTTATTGTATCTAGTGTATAGCCTATTAGATGGACTTTAGATCCCAGTCTTTATATCACTTAGATAACCAACAGACTGAAAGTAATGGATGGTCAAACTAGCTTGCTTGATCACGAACTCGGTTTTATGGGAAACCTAGAAAACTTAAGACCATTAATTCTGACAAGGTTTGACCGTATGATATCTAATTATTCTGATGTATTTTGACTGCTTTGATGAATGGTATTTGTACCTTGTCGTGTAGACTACAATTTGGACCCATTAGATCACTATAACAGCAACCAAAACTTGTGATTATTTAAGCCACAAAGTAAGCAGTCGAAGCTGTCTGGGTTTCTGGGTTACCTAGAAAGCCCAGAAAGCTTCTGACAGCTACTTTGAGGCATTGAATCTTGCTAATTTGTTAAGATATGACCTAGATGATGATGGGAACATTTAGTATTACATTAGTATTACAAGTTGTGAACCTTAGATAGCTCAGAAACATGATGAACAGAGATTGGTGATCGGTCAAAGTAGGCACCTTAGCAACTATTTGTCAGTGTTCTTGAACCCAAGAACACCTACCGCGACAGAAACAGTCGCTAAAGCCTTTAGCGACGGAATTAAATATTTTTATTTTCTAATTTCTAAAAAATTCATTAAAAATAGAAATTAATTATTGAAAACTACAAAAATTATTTTAAGTTATAAAAATTAACTTTTAATAATTAGACATATTTTTCATAAATATTTGTACTTAATTCAATATTATTGATATTTAATTTATTTAATAAATACATTAAATAATATAATTAAAAATGATTTTTATTATATTAAAAATCTTTTTAAATGATAATAATGTATTTAAAAATATTTTAAGTTATAAAATATAACTTTTAATATTTTAAAAAAAATTTCATTAATTATTTAATATTAATGATATTAGATTTATTTAATAATTATATTAATTAAATTAGTTTAAAAATAATTTTATTATATTAAAAATTATTTTAAACGAAAATAAAGTATTTAAAAATATTTTAAGTTATAAAATATAAATTGTAATATTTTAAGATAAATTTTATTAATAATTTAATTCTAATGATATTAAATTTATTTAATAAATAAATTGTTTAAAAATAGTTTTATTAATTTAAAAATCCTTCGAAAAGGATATAAATGGTTTAAAAATATTTTAAGTTATAAATAATGACTTTTAATATTTTGATAAATAATAAATTAATATTTAAATAGTAATAGTAATGATTTAAAAATGATTTTAAATGTTTAAAAAATCATTTAAGGATAATATTAATGTTTTAAAAAATATTTTGAGTTATTATAAATAACTTTAATATTTTGGCAATTGTTTTATTAATAATTTAATATTAATTAAATATTAATGATAATAGAATTATTTAGTATTTAAATTATTTAAAAATGATTCTAGTGTTTGAAAAATTATGATAATTTATAATAATTATTTAAAAATTATTATAAGCCACTAAAAAATAATCCAACTGATATGTAAATTATCTAAAGGACTATTGAGCTACAAAAAATAGTTTTTAGACTCGAAAATTACCCGATAAAGCCGTAGGTACACCGAAATATTTCAGAAATTGATCTGGACTTAGATAGTTTGACAGGATAGGTGATTGTTTATGATCCAATGACTATTATAAATATGTGACAATGTGCTTAGGTTATGTGTTGACTTTAAATTGTAGTACTATGTGTTATGATATATTATTCTAATCAACCAAATGATCTTATTAATGATAGGTCGCTATATAAAAGATAAAACTAAGTTGTGTAAGAAGCAGATCAGGCAAGTATTCTATCTTTGCATTTACTTTATGCAATGGACATGCGTAAGCGAATATCGGAACTATTCTTTTTCATTGTTCAAATATCTTAACCTTTGTATATACTTATGCAATGATTCTGTATAAGTAAGTTATTATATTATAATCTGTTGTACAAGTTCTTTAGTTATGTTATTATAGATCAAGATATATATTCTGTTCGTTAATTTTTAAGTATGGTTATACAAGTGACCTCACTTGGATAATTATTTTATTTAATCACATGTTGACATATACCTATTGATTTTTAGTATGTATATATTAATTAAAAGCTGTCTAAGCTATTTGACCCAGCTAGACACATATTTAGAAATATCTTTGAACATGATAGAACTTTATTATACCCAATCAAATTATTTTGGTTCGGATTTCCGACTAAGTATGAACATCCCGAACATGGAAAACCTTTTGTGCACTTAAGGCGTATAAGATGAACGAAAATATCGTTCTTGTATGTAGTATTGATCAATAAAGGGCACATTGGGATGATCACCCTCGTGCCTGTAAGTTATGACGGTTTGCGGATGAAGTTCTGCTAAACCTTATCAAAAATTAAAAATAAAGTTCATAGTCAGTCGACTGCTCTCCATTTATAGTCAGTACATAATTTAAAAAATGTGTTATAGAATTGATATGTTGTTATTAGTGGTTCAACTTACTTCACAACTGTTGATTCGTTGTAGAAGTGTTATTCAAAGAAAATATTTAATCCTTTCAGCTAATATTTATTGTTGCTGTTACTTGCTGGACAATTAAATTCTCATTCTTGCTTTAAATCTAAATATTTTCAGCTAAGCATGATCAACCAGAAAGCTCTGCCAAGAACAATGGAAAAAGAAAGCAAATAGAATAAGTTTATTGGTTTTTATGTAATAGTTAGACTTTATTGTGAGACCCCGGATTTTATGAATAAAGATTTAAATTTCTCGAAATATTTTTTTAATATTATGGTGTGGATTTGATATAATGTTATAGTTGTGGGTAATATTTATAAATTTTGTGAAGTATGCAAGTTGTTGTATTATATTCGATTGGTCGGGGAATATTATTTTTGTCGAGGAATATTCGTACGACGGCACAATTATTGATGGACCCCACAACAGAATTATTGTCGAATTGAGAAAACGACAAAAATATTTTATGAAAATAACGGCGGAAGTTTTACCGTTAATACTGTTGAACTACTCGGTAGTAAAAGTACAGTAATACGTGTGGTTGCATAGTAGCATACGGTATTGATTAATGAGGCTTACATGATTAGTCACTCAGTTTGATTCAATTATTGTCAATTAATAATATGAATTATTTAGCGATAATGAAGTTTTGTTTTATTCGTATTATTAACGTAATAAAACAGAAACATCTTTTTATATAAAACAGAATACTTTATTAAAGTTATTCTATAAATAGAATATATTATATTTTGTTTAAAAGATTTTTCTTTAAATATTGACTGTTAGATTAAATTAAATCAATCTGGACCGTTCATGGATTAGTTACTATGCATTCTATTTTCCTATAAATAGAAGCTCATTCCTTCATTATTTTCTTACGAATTCACTGAACTCTAGAGAGAAAGAAGAAAAGTATTCTGCTACTTAACTACTTCTTTATTTTAGTTCTTCTTTAAAACGGTAAGGGGTATTATTTCTTTTGTATTTATGAAGAGATCTTCTGTTATTCCATTATTTATTATTTTGTTGGAATAAACTGTATACGCGGTCTACCCTATACTTGGTTACATTCTTCTATTATTCTATTGGAACATCCTGTCTGTGTGTTTTACACCGGACCTGGTTCCGTCTTTATTATTATTCTGTTAGAACATCTTGTCTGTGTGTTTTACACCGGACCTGGTTCTGTCTTTATTATTATTCTATTGAAACATCCTGTCTGTGTGTTTTACAGCGGACCTGGTTCCGTCTTTATTATTATTCTTTTGGAACATCCTGTCTGTATGTTTTACACCGGACCTGGTTCCGTCTTTATTATTATTTTGTTGGAATATTCTGTCTGTGCGTTTTACGCCAGACCTGGTTCCATTATTTATTATTCTGTTGGAATAACCTGTCTGTGCGGTCTATCGCATGCATGATGATTTCTTTTATTATTCTATTATTTATTATACTCAGTTGGTTAAAACTTTGACTTCTATACTCCATGAAATTAGTGGAATATCTTTGATATTTGCGCTTCATCTAGTATGTTTTCATGGAAATATTCTTCTAAGAATTCTTGAATTTTACTCCACAAAGCAGTATCATATTGACAATTTGGACGTTGTTAATTCCTGGATAAATTAATTCTTGAACTTATTTTATTGAATTCTTATATCATTGTCATCATCCTCATGTTTATATTATGTTGAAAGTCATCCGTGGCCTGTAGTGCATAGATGGACTTGGTATGATTATGACAAGGGATTATTCGGTGTAATCATGACCGTGATGTTACAAATGATGTGGAAAAAAGTTCTCATTAGCCCGTAGTGCATTGACGGACAATTTTTGGTATGATTATGGCTATGGATTCTCTTTAGCCGTAGTGCAAAGATGAATTGTTTTATGCCATGATCAGGACCGTTGATGAAAACGCGATTATCTTTGGCCCGTAGTGCATGGATAATTCGTGGACGTGATACTAAAGAATATCCTTGGCCGTAGTGCAGGGGTGATTCGATGATATGGATTATTTTTTTAGCTGTGTCTTAGCGATAAAAGTCATGAAAAACTTTTAAATCATAAAAGATAGTAGATTTTATTCTCTACTTGACTCTTTTAATGGATTACTTGATCCGCTGCAGTTAAACTTGATGTCTATTGTATTTTATCAGTTTAACATTGTTGAACACTAATGATAATTTATTCTGCATTATCTTAGTCATAATATTTCTTACTGGGCTAGTTGAGCTCACCCTTTCTTTCACGGTTCTCTTCAGGAAATGAGAATATAACTGGGACGACTCGAGAAACGGAGTGATGGACCAGATGATAGCATTAGTAGTCCTCACTATTCTATGTAATAGTGTGATAATTGTGACACCCCCAAATCCTGATACTTCATTTCCTCAAGATTTGGTGCTCACGTAATCAAAACATTAATTTCTAACTACCCATTCATAATATACTTGAATAGTAAAAGAAAACCTGCCAATACAAGATTAAATTTAAATAAACATCTCCCAAGTTATCTAACCTTTAACAACAATCATTCAAGTGCGGATAAATAAATAACTTCATTACAATCATTGAACCAAATTTTGAAAATAAACTATCAAACTATTACAAGTCTTCATCATTTATTCATCTTTCCTTTTCCCTTACTAGTGTTCGGTACGTTACCAGTTTCAACTTTAGCTGTAAGAAATTTTACAGGCAAGAGTGAGAAAACAAGACCCACTTGAAATAACAATAAGTAAATCATTAAACTTTTACATCAATTGCCAATATCAGGATCAATAGAACTGAACAATATATTTTATTAACTTTCTGAAAACTTTAACATTTATTGAGGGTCTAATGACCACGAATCATGTCCACAGTTATAAGTAATCTTTCAACTTAAACTTTAACAGTCATAAGACTATAAGGACTCCACGTACTTAGGGGGATCAACACTTCGTACAATGTATTATGCACAATCATTTCAACGCTAAGCGTAAACCTCTATTAAAAGAGTTGTTCATCTTAGTATTTAGAATACAAGTCCGCACCAAAGTAAGTTTGGTTTGGATAAGCTTTCAAGGAAATTTGGAGTTTAACGAACATCAACTACGGAGTAGTTGAATAAAACCAATAACACTATACTATAGAATAATCGTGATTGAACCAATCATAGCAAGTCATGTATTAGGAATAATCTAACATCATACAATTTGAATAACTATAGCATACCTTGCTTGAACAACATTAAGCCAAGGTTAATTAGAATTGAATAATAAACATGCCTAGCAATTTAGTTATACATGAAAATTCATAATCGAAATACAAGAATAACTTGTTTGTCCTCAAGCCAAAGTCTAGATGACTTACATCATTATGATAATCGAATTGAAAATAATAATTAGCTCAATTATAAGATAGAGTTAGAAAAACTTGCACAATGAAGTTTTGAATTAGAGAACTTGCCTTTAGCACAAGCTAAACCCTTAACGCTTGAATTAATACCCTATACATATGCCATACCGACATAGTTAGTCATTACCAATATTGTATATTTATATAAACAAATGTATTCATCATATGGGTTAAATTACCCATTCACATAATCCACTATGTTACAAGTAGGTAACACTTAATAACATGATCATTCATAGTTTAATACTACTGAAATTATCATTTAACATTATTATTATCAACACATAACATTTATTTTCATGTTTTGTACACTAAAACAAAACTGTTAGAACATTCTGCTAACTCGCGCTGCGGCGCTGAGTTGGCGCTGCGGCTCAGGTCATAGGCCATTGGTTGGCGCTGCGGCGTGGCACCGGTGCTGTGGCGCGAGTTTTGTACTGCTGGGCCGCGCTGCGGCGCCAGAGACCAGAATCCGGCGACCAAACTCGGCAACAACATGAACAAAAGCCAAATTGGCCAAAAAGCTCGAATCTAATAGACTGATTATCATGTAATACACATATAAACTTTATATAAACATATTTTGAAGACTTCTAACATGTTTCTACTCATAAAATAACATAGACATCAAATATACAACACCCAATTTCAATATTTTTGACAAAAACTCTATTTTTGATATTTTCAAACAAAATCAACACTGTGATTTTGTTTTTCAACCAAAACACTAAATTCAAAACATCACGATTATGATTTTACATACTCTAGCATTTCCAAATATCAATTTATCAATTTAACAACTAATTAAACCTTAATTTCTATTTTAAATTAAGCCATACTCATATATTTTTCATATAAACACTCTGTAATATAGTTGCTTCTACAAAACACATACATACATGAATTACTATATCTATAATCATATATAACTCATGAAATAACCTTATAATAAATAATCATACTAAACTATATTCACAACAACAATTTATCTTTTATAAAAATTTCACAGAGAACTTTTTGGGAAGAAGAAAAACTAAGCTTTTAAAGAAAAGGTTAAGCTCCTACCTTTGATTAAGAAGATGATGGCTACTTTTGATTATCAATGTCTTTTCTCCAATTCCTTTATCAAAACCTGTTAGAATTTCTCTCAAATTCTCTCTAGTTTTCTTCATCTCTTCTTTTCTCTCTGTAAATTTCCACTGAGTTTTTCTTCTCCCTAACTCTAACATACGTAGAATATTATAACGTATATAGTAATAATATATATTAATGATATAATATAAGTACTGATATAATTATATCAGTTACGTTTTTATTTGAAAATTAAAAGCCATAAGGCTTGTTTGGCTAATCAAAATAATATAACTCATTAACCCTTACACCTTGTTTGGTAAATCTAATTAAAATAAATGGATTAATTCTTATACCTTGTTTGCTAAAATATTATTAGATTAAAGACTTATTATGCAATAATACATGTTGGCAAAAATTAAATTAAAGTCCTTTAGCTTATCTTAATAACTCCTTTATAGCAAAGTTATTAGCCACACTTTTTTTTAATTAATAAATCAATTAAAACATTAATCTATTAAATTACTTTAGCACATAATTTAATATCACATAACTATAATTTCTTTTATAATTATAATTTTATTTAATCAACTAATATTTTAAATTATAATTTCTCATTTAAAATATTATAATTTATTTAAATCACTGTAAGCTCTCTAGCTTACTTATTAAATTAATTTATTATATAATCTCATAATAATTAATTTCTTAGCTCCTTAATTATTTATTCAACAAATAATTAACTAAACCACATCAACTCAAATTGCCATTAAATACTTATATAATTCATTAAATATTTAATATTGCAAATAAATATTTGATATTTAATATTTAATTATTTATTTAGCAAATAATTAACTAAACCACATCAACTCCAATTGAACAATTATTTATTCAACCATAAACATATCCATTAAATACTTATATAAATCAATAAATATTTAATATTACACTTTAAAATTCTAGAATGTTACAATAATAATTATAATGAGGACTCCTTTTGAGTATGTATACTCTCTAGAAGATAATATTTGTATTCAAACTCACAGTTTTATGTTTTGTCGTATTGTACACGATAGTTGTATTAGTAAGTTGTATTTAAATTCTGTACCATGTATCTGGCGACCCAAGATGGGTGATGTATACCTAATTTTGGGGGCGTCACAGTTGGTATCAGAGCTTAGGGATATGATCCCTAGCTAGGATGTGAGAATAGAACTAGGAGAGGAGAGACGGGTAATCCGTATGACCTACCTAAATTTATTTGGTATTTAATTGGTCGGTCAGAGTATAGGGATAATATGTGATATATTAATTAACCCATGTTTTGTTGCAGTATTTGAAAATGGCATCTGAAAATATTGAGATAAGAAATGGAGCACAGGAGACCGTTGAGTCTCCACAGATCAATAATCAGGACAATGTGCAACAAGATGGCGATAATCCTCCTATAAACAACAACACTGATCAATTGACGAAGTACGTTTAAGAGCTTTTTAGAACTCATGCAACATCAGGCGAAGGCGACTCCTGTTCATAATGCAGGAGGAAACAATGGCAACCCACGGTTGGTCACCGCTAAGCAATTCAAGGAGCTGGGACCACCGGAGTTTTTGGAAAAGCCAGAACCACTTAAGACGGAGACGTGGTTAAAGCAGATCACCAAGATATTTGATGTCTTGGGATGCTTCGAGGAGCAAAAGGTTCCCTTTGCCACCTTTATGTTGCATGAAGAGGCAGATCACTGGTGGGAATCTGTAAAACGTACCCAGCCTGACGCACTTAAGATGTCTTGGGAGAAATTCCAAGAGTTGTTCAACGACAAGTACTTTCCTGAAAGCATTCGTCACATGAAGGAGGTGAAATTTATCAAGTTGGAGCAAACCAACATGACCGTGTCGCAGTACGAAGCCAAGTTTGCCGAGTTGTCCCGATTTTTGTCCCACTTGGTTGATAATGAAGAAAGAATGACGCGGATATTTTTAAGAGGTTTGAAGCCAGAGATACGTCAATATCTGATTTCTCATAAACTGTGTTTGTATTCAGATTTGTAAATAGGGCTCAGTTAGTAGAGCGCGATAACAAGTCAACGCAACCAAAAGAGTGCAATCGACAAAATGATAATACTGGTGATAATTGTCATCAAAGTAAGCATGGAGGGATTTAATATGCCAGAAATGGTAACCACTTCGGTGGTAATCATGGCCAAAATAATAAGAATGAACATTTCAAGAAGAGAAGGTTCAACAATGACGTGAAGACGTCGGTACCAGCACCCGTTTCAAAGGAAGAAGAACGACCACCGGTCATATGTTTCAAATGCGGACAGGAAGGACACATCCGTCCAAACTGTACGCAGCAATCCAAAGCGTGTTTTAATTGCGGAAGAGAAGGTCACCTAGCTCAATTTTGTCGTATGGTGAAGTCAAGTCCAGCTGCCAAAGGATGTCCCAGACAAGCCAAAGCTGGTAGTTTAAGAGAGAACGTTTTTTTTTCGTGACAAGGAACCTGAATAAAATTATCACGAGTATGTTTGTCATAAACTCTTGCGAAGTCTATACCGTGTTAGATACCGATTCTACTCACTCCTTTATTTCACCTAGTTGTGTTCAATGTTTTAACTTAACTCTGGAGAAGTTAGACTTTGATATATCTGTTTAAACTCAGTTGGGAAAAACCTTCGTTACCTCCACTATTTATAAATCTTGTTCAAATCAACACTTTCACGTTACATGTCGATCTTATCTCTTTGAAAATACTTGCATTGATGTGATATTTGGAAACGATTGGTTAACTGCTCATCATGCTTTTCGTAAGGTTGTTAGCTTTCATATTCCTAACCAACCTATTATGCAAATTCAAGCAACCAAACCACAAAAGTCAATCATTGTCATATCAAGCCATAAGTAAAGATCCCCGTTCCTTTCGTTGTTGACTTCCTGGTGTGGAATGCACCGAAGCCAGAATTTCCGTAGGAGACGTTGTAAATGACGATGGCAAGTTGATAGGTATCAATGTGACGTGTTATCCAAGTCTGGGATGAGAGTCACAGTTTTGAATGATATTTCTATTGTTAATAAGTTTCCTGACGTATTCTTGAAGACTTCCTAGCCTATCCCTAGAGCGTAAAATCGAATTTTGTATTGACCCCAGTACAAAACCTATTTCTTAAACCCTCAAATATTTTTTTTCAACTAAAACGAATGTACTATGCGCCAAAGACGTTGGCTCGAGCTGTTGAAGATTACGATCGTACCATTCAATATCATCGTGGAAGTGCGAACGTGGTAGCTAACGCGTTGAGTAGAAGATCGTATGCGAGTGAGATGTTGTTAACATAAAGACTCATTTCGTATAACTTACAGGTGAAGATAGCGAATATACGAGTAGAATCGACTTTAATCGATAAAGTTAAAGCCGCTCAAGCTACATACTCAGAGCTGATGAATGTGAAGAAGAAGGTTCAAGAGGGCGTTATTCTAGAAGCAAGAATCGATGAAGAGAGGAAATCTCAACCTTCGATTTAGTTGACCCATTTGAAATCCTCGATCGAGTAGGAATTATGGCATATAGACTCGTTTTACCGCTAAGTATGTCACGTGTTCATATCATTTTTAACGTATCGACGTTACGTAAATATGTGGACGACCTGAACCACATTATTAAATTAGAACCGGATGAGATAGCGGATGATTTAACGTATGAGGAGATACATGTTAAAATCTTGGATAAGAAGAATTATATTCGACACTCAATAGTTATACCTCAAGAGTTAGAATTTGAAATGAAGTCAAGATATCCTCACCTGTTCGGCATACTAGGTACGTACGTAAATTTTGAGGGCGAAATTTCATAAGGAGAGGAGATTGTGGGACCCCAAATTTTATGAATAAAGATTTAAATTTCTCGAATTTTTTTTTTAATATTATGGTGTGGATTTGATATAATATTATAGTTGTGGGTAATATTTATAAATTTTGCAAATTATGCAAGTTGTTGTATTATATTTGATTGGTCGGGGAATATTATTTTTATCGGAGAATATTCGTACGACGACACAATTATTGGTGGACCCCACAACGAAATTATTGTCGGATTGAGAAAACGACAAAAATATTTTATGAAAATAACTGCGGAAGTTTTACCGTTAATACTGTTGAACTACTCGGTAGTAAAAGTACAGTAATACGTGTGGTTACATAGTAGCATACGGTATTGATTAATGAGGCTTACGTGATTAGTCACTCAGTTTGATTCAATTATTGTCAATTAATAATATGAATTATTTAGCGATAATGAAGTTTTGTTTTATTCGTATTATTAACGTAATAAAACAGAAACATCTTTTTATGTAAAACAAAATACTTTATTAAAGTTATTCTATAAATATAATATATTATATTTTATTTAAAAGATTTTTCTTTAAATATGGACCGTTAGATTAAAGTAAATCAATCTGGACCGTTCATGAATTAGTTACTATGCATTCCATTTTCTTATAAATAGAAGCTCATTCCTTCATTTTTTTTACGAATTCATTGAACTCTAGAGAGAGAAACTATAGAGAGAAACTATAGAGAGAAAGAAGAAAAGTATTCTGCTACTTCTTTATTTCAGTTCTTCTTTAAAACGGTAAGGGGTATTATTTCTTTTGTATTCATGAAGAGAACTTCTGTTATTCTATTATTTATTATTCTGTTGGAATAATCTGTACACGCGGTCTACCCTATACTTGGTGACATTCTTCTATTATTCTGTTGGAACATCCTGTCTGTGTGTTTTACACCGGACCTGGTTCCGTCTTTATTATTATTCTATTGGAACATCCTGTCTGTGTGTTTTACACCGGACCTGGTTCCGTCTTTATTATTATTCTGTTGGAACATCCTATATGTGTGTTTTACGCCGGACCTGGTTCCGTCTTTATTATTATTCTGCTGGAATATCCTGTCTGTGCGTTTTACGCTGGACCTGGTTCTATTATTTATTATTCTGTTGGAATAACATATCTGTGCAGTCTATCGCATGCATGGTGATTTCTTTTGTTATTCCATTATTTATTATACTCAGTTGGTTAAAACTTTGACTTCTATACTCCATGAAATTAGTGGAATATCTTTGATATTTGCGCTTCATCTAGTATCTTTTCATGAAAATATTCTTCTAAGAATTCTTGAATTTTACTCTACAAAGCAGTATCATATTGACAATTTGGACGTTGTCAATTCCTGGATAAATTAATTTTTGAACTTGTTTTATTGAATTCTTATATCATTTTCATCATCCTCATGCTTATATTATGTTGAAAGTCATATGTGGCCTGTAGTGCATAGATGGACTTGGTATGATTATGACCAGGGATTATTCGGTGTAATCATGACCGTAATGTAACAAATGATGTGGAAAAAAGTCCTCATTGGCCCGTAATGCGTTGATGGACAGTTTTTGGTATGATTATGGCTATGGATTCTCTTTAGCCGTAGTGCAAAGATGAATTATTTTATGGCATGATCAGGACCGTTGATGAAAACACGATTATCTTTGGCCCGTAGTGCATGGATAATTTGCCGTCGTGATACTAAAGAATATCCTTGGCCATAGTGCATGTGACACCCCCAAATCTGGGTATTTCGATTCTACGGGATTTGGTGTTCACTGCACAAATATCATCTATCTATCTACCCATAAAAATGCAAACCATAAAATAGATAGAATTAATATCTTCTCCTTAAAAGGATTACATCATCCGAATAATAAATACAATCCCAAGTTAAACTAACCTTAAACATCTGTGCGGAATTATAAATAAATAAGTCTTAAACAACATCTTTAACTTAAGTCTTAAACAAATACATCATATAAAATAACAAGTCATATCAAATAACAAGTCTCCATCATTTGCTAACTTTGCCCTTGCCCTTACTAGTGGAAGGTTCGTCAGTTCTTTCGTTCTTAACTGCAATGTTATTATTAAGCAAGAGTGAGCACAAATGCCCACAAGTATAAAAATAAAATAACAGTATAATAACATGCGAATAAATCAAAGACATCTGAATAAAAGCTCAACTTTTGAATCAAGAGTGAATAACAAGAATCAAAAGAATTCTGAGGGTCATATAACCTTGAACTATGTCCTAGGTTAACAAGGGTTATACTTGAAACCTTTAATAGTCATAAGACTATGGACCTTCTTCTCGTACTTAGGGGGATCAGCCCTTAGTACCATACTGTGCACAATATCTTAACGCTAAGCGTAAATAATCCCCTATACAGGGTTGTTCATCTCAGTTTGACATTCAAGTCCGTACCAAAGGAAGTTTGGTTTGGATAATTCTTTAAGGGTTCTGAAATTTAGACCACTCATCAACTATGGACTAGTTGAATCATTAAGGTTTCACTAGTCTAATAATGTTCAACAATAATGATATTCAATTTGAATAATAATCTCAAGAAGTATACAATAGAACAATTATTGTATAACTAAATCATACTTTGAAAAGATAATCAATCTTTAATAAATCATTTGAACTTGAATAATAGTAACGATAGCTTATTCAAGGTAAATAATAAGCTTAAATAATATTGACAAATAGGGTTATGGAACTTGCTCAAATTTAAGAGTTTAAGTTTAGGAAACTTGCCTCGCGCGTAGATTATACTTTAACTAATCACGTTCTTTGAATTAAATCCTACATACCATACATATACACAATACCAGTTAATTATAAATTAATTCATCAACGTAAACTCATTCTCGTTGTCTACTTTAATTATCGACTATACTTAGTCAATTTATCTCATTATCACATAATTTGTACTTCATGAATAATAATCTAGTTAGGAATTCAATAATTTAAGTCACATTTAATTATGTTATTTACATATTTAAACAACTATTTTTATCATCACATTATTCTTCTATCATATTTGCATGTTCATTACATCAATTCACTAACACTTGTTAGACTTTAATATTTTAAAAATCTCATTTCTAAATTTTCTGGGGAGTGGCGCTGCGGCGCCACGTTTGTACTGGCTCTTGGCGCTGCGGTCTGATACTTAGCGCTGTGGCGCGGTGGCGCTGCGGCGCGGGACTTCAGCTCTGGAGTTGGCGCCGCGGCGCGAGACTCCAGAATTTGATTCCCAGTTCGCGAAGAACACAGAGTTCAGCGAAAAGGACACTAAATAATCATTAATTTCAGTAATTTAACATACCCACATGTTAATATTCACATATAATCATTATCCAACATCTGTAAAGTAATTTTAACCCATTAAAACACATAATCACAGAATTAAAACATAAAAATTTCCACTGTTCTTGATGTTCTTGAAGTATTGAACATAAATTCCTAAAATTCAACGCCACAGATTCGTTATAAAGCCAAATCCGTTCATTTAAAGCTTGGTCTCTTCGTATTAACATGCATAACAACATACAAGTGTAAAATTTAGGGATACTATATGATCAATATATAAAATATCATGTATAAGGCCGTATGGCCAAAACCCAAACTCTATAATTTTGCAGCAATCATATACGACGTAAAATTATGAATTGATGATATAGAATCATGCAATATATATATAAAACACATATATTCACATATATTCACATAAGCCTTACAAATTCCCATCATAAAACTTTACAGTACTTGAAAATCATATGTATAAAAACTTAAATACGTAAAAGTAGAAATTGAGTTTGGGAGAAAATTACCCAGAGTATAAAGCGTAGATTTAGAATTCCTCACTCTCAAATCTCCTTCACAACTCACAATTTCTCTCTGACAATTCTCTCTGTGAACTCTAAGAAATATGCTCTGCTTGTTTTCTAGACTTAGAAATAATAAGAAATAAAAGAAGACGTCGTATTCAATTGAACTGACGCGTTAAGGTCAGTTACCCATCATGGGTAACTGCTCTCAACTCCTTCTAAGGCCATGTTTGGCTAGCAAGAGTAGATTACAAAATCATTTAATTTAATAAAGCTTTATCATATAGTTTAATTCATGTCACACCCAATTCAAATATCTTATTTAAATTAATTAAATAACATATAATAATCTATCATAAATTCACATAATCATAAAATTAATTTTCTCATTAATTAATAATGTCAAATTATTAAATCTCTAATTAATTATTACATTAATTAAAATAACATGACTTATTAAATATTTCTTTTAATACAATAAGCTCACATAATCACATACTTCGAATAATAAAATTCTCCACATTAATTTAATAAATATAACACATATAATTAAATTAATCTATCACAATTGCATCAATTAATTATTAAATCTAATAATTAAATCATCGAAAATATTTATTTAATTCAATAAATATTAAAATTAATTTACAAAATTCTCGTTCGTCACAGTGCAGGGGTGATTTGATGATGTGGATTATTTTTTTAGCTGTGTCTCAGCGATAAAAGTCATTAAAAACCTTTTAAATCATAAAAGATAGTAGATTTTATTCTCTACTTGACTCTTTTAATGGATTGCTTGATCTGCTGCAGTTAAACTTGATGTCTATTGTATTTTATCAGTTTAACATTGTTGAAAACTAATGATAATTTATTCTGCATTATCTTAGTCATAATATTTTCTTACTGGGCTAATTGAGCTCACCCTTTCTTTCACGGTTCTCTTCAGGAAATGAGAATATAGCTGGGACGAGTCGAGAAACGGAGTGATGGACCAGATGATAGCATTAGTAGTCCTCACTATTCTATGTAATAGTGTGATAATAATTATAATGAGGACTCCTTTTGAGTATGGATACTCTCTAGAAGACAATATTTGTATTCAAACTCACAGTTTATGTTTTGTCGTATTGTACACGACAGTTGTATTAGTAAGTTGTATTTGAATTCTGTACCATGTATTTGGCGACCCAAGATGGGTGATGTATACCTAATTTTAGGGGCGTCACAGTTAGTATCAGAGCTTAGTGATATGATCCCTGGCTAGGATGTGAGAATAGAACTAGGAGGGGAGAGACGGGTAATTCCTTCGCTAGTATGACCTACCTAAGTTTATTTGGTATTTAATTGGTCGGTCAGAGTATAGGGATAATATGTGATATGTTAATTAACCCTTGTTTTGTTGCAGTATTTGAAAATGGAATCTGAAAATGTTGAGATAAGCAATGGAGCACAGGAGACCGTTGAGTCTCCACAGATCAATAATCAGGACAATGTGCAACAGGATGGCGATAATCCTCATGTAAACAACAACACTGATCAATTGACAAACGACGGTACGTTTAAGAGCTTTTTAGAATTCATGCAACATCAGGAGAAGGCGGCTCCTATTCATAATGCAGGAGAAAACAATGGCAACCCACAGTTGGTCACTGCTAAGCAATTCAAGGAGCTGGGACCACCGGAGTTTTTGGGAAAGCCAGAACCACTTAAGGCGGAGACGTGGTTAAAGCAGATCACCAAGATATTTGATGTCTTGGGATGCTTCGAGGAGCAAAAGGTTCCCTTTGCCACCTTTATTTTGCATGAAGAGGCAGATCACTGGTGGGAATCTGTAAAACGTACCCAGCCTGACGCACTCAAGATGTCTTGGGTGAAATTCTAGGAGCTTTTCAATGACAAGTACTTTTTCGAAAGCATTCGTCACATGAAGGAGGTGAAATTTATCAAGTTGGAGAAAACCAACATGACCGTGTCGCAGTACGAAGCTAAGTTTGCCGAGTTGTCCTGATTTACGTCCCACTTGGTTGATAATGAAGAAAGAATGACGCGGATATTTTTAAGAGGTTTGAAGCCAGAGATACGTCAATATCTGATTTCTCATAAACTGTGTTTGTATTCAGATGTTGTAAATATGGCTCAGTTAGTAGAGCGCGATAATGAGTCAACGTAACCAAAAGAGAGCAATCGACAAAATGATAATACTGGTGATAACAGTCATCAAAGCGGTGACAATAAGCATGAAGGGGATTAACATGCCAGAAATGGTAACCACTTCGGTGGTAATCATGGCCAAAATAATAAGAATGGATATTTCAAGAAGAGAAGGTTCAACAATGTCGTGAAGACGTCGGTACCAGCACCCGTTTCAAAGGAAGAAGAACGACCACCGGTCGTATTTTTCAAATACGGACAGGAAGGACACATCCGTCCAAACTGTATGCAGCAATCCAAAGCGTGTTTTAATTGCTGAAGAGAATGTCACCTAGCTCAATTTTATCGTATGGTGAAGTCAAGTCCAGCAGCCAAAGGATGTCCCAGACAAGCCAAAGCCGGTAGTTTAAGAGAGAGCATTTTTTTTCTTGACGTGGAACCTGAATAAAATTATCACGGGTATATTAGTCATAAACTCTTGCGAAGTCTATACCGTGTTAGATACCGGTTCTACTCACTCCTTTATTTCACCTAGTTGTGTTCAATGTTTGAACTTAACTCCGGAGAAGTTAGACTTTGATATATCTGTTTAAACTCAGTTGGGAGAAACCTTCGTTACATCCACTATTTATAAATCTTGTTCAAATCAACACTTTCACGTTACCTACCGATCTTATCTCTTTGAAAATACTTGCATTGATGTGATTTTTGGAAACGATTGGTTAACTGCTCATCATGCTTTTCGTAAGGTTGTTAGCTTTCAAATACCTAACCAACCTATTATGCGAATTCAACCAACCAAACCACTAAAGTCAATCATTGTCATATCAAGCCATAAGTAAAGATCCTCGCTCCTTTCGTTGTTGACTTCCTGGTGTGGAATGCACCGAAGCCTGACTTTTCGTAGGAGACGTTATAAATGACGATGGCAAGTTGATAGGTATCAATGTGACGTGTTATCCAAGTCTGGGATGAGAGTCACAGTTTTGAATGATATTTCTATTGTTAATAAATTTCTTGACGTATTCTTGAAGACTTCCTAGCCTACCCCTAGAGCGTGAAATAAAATTTTGTATTGACCACGGTACAAAGCCCATTTCTTAAATCCTCAAATATTTTTTTTCAACTAAAACGAACGTATTATGCGCCAAAGACGTTGGCTCGAGCTGTTGAAGATTATGATCGTACCATTCAATATCATCGTGGAAGTGTGAACGTGGTAGCTAACGCGTTGAGTAGAAGATCGTATGCGAGTGAGATGTTGTTAACACAAAGACTCATTTCGTATAACTTACAGGTGAAGATAGCGAATATACGAGTAGAATCGACTTTAATCGATAAAGTTAAAGCCGCTCAAGCTACATACTCAGAGCTAATGAATGTGAAGAAGAAGGTTCAAGAAGGCGTTATTCTAGAAGCAAGAATCGATGAAGAGAGGAAATCTCAACCCTCGATTTAATTGACCCATTTAAAATCCTCGATCGAGTAGGAACTGTGGCTTATAGACTCGTTTTACCGCTAAGTATGTCGCGTGTTCATAACGTTTTTAACGTATCGACGTTACGTAAATATGTGGACGACCTGAACCACATTATTAATTTAGAACCGGACGAGATAGCGGATGATTTAACGTATGAGGAGATACGTGTTAAAATCTTGGATAAGAAGAATTATATTCGACACTCAATGGTTATACCTCAAGAGTTAGAATCTGAAATGAAGTCAAGATATCCTCACCTGTTCGGCATACTAGGTACGTACGTAAATTTCGAGGGCGAAATTTCATAAGGAGGGGAGATTGTGAGACCCCAAATTTTATGAATGAAGATTTAAATTTTTTGAAATATCTTTTTTTAATATTATGGTGTGGATTTGATATAATGTTTTAGGTGTGGGTAATATTTATAAATTTTATAAAGTATGCAAGTTGTTGTATTATATTCGATTGGTCTGGGAATATTATTTTTGTCGGAGAATATTCGTACGACGACACAATTATTGGTGGACCCCACAATAGAATTATTTTCGGATTGAGAAAACGACAAAAATATTTTATGAAAATAACGGCAGAAGTTTTACCGTTAATACTGTTGAACTACTCGGTAGTAAAAGTACAGTAATACGTGTGGTTGTATAGTAGCATACGGTATTGATTAATGAAGCTTACGTGATTAGTCACTCAGTTTGATTCAATTATTGTCAATTAATAATATGAATTATATAGTGATAATGAAGTTTTGTTTTATTCGTATTATTAACGTAATAAAACAGAAACATCTTTTTATATAAAACAGAATACTTTATTTTGTTGGAATAACCTGTACATGCGGTCTACCCTATACTTGGTGACATTATTCTATTATTCTGTTGGAACATCATGTCTGTGTGTTTTACACCGGACCTGGTTTCGCCTTTATTATTATTTTGTTGGAACATCCTTTCTGCGTGTTTTAAACCGGACCTGGTTCCGTCTTTATTATTATTCTGTTGGAACATCCTGTCTGTGTGTTTTACACCGGACTTTGTTCCGTCTTTATTATTATTCTGTTGAAACATCCTGTCTGTGTGTTTTACACCGGACCTGGTTCCGTCTTTATTATTATTCTGGTGGAATATTCTGTCTGTGCATTTTACGCCGGACCTGGTTCCATTATTTATTATTTTGTTGGAATAACATGTCTGTGCGGTCTATCGCATGCATGGTGATTTCTTTTGTTATTCAATTATTTATTATTCTCAGTTGGTTAAAACTTTGACTTCTATACTCCATGAAATTAGTGGAATATCTTTGATATTTGCGCTTCATCTAGTATCTTTTCATGGAAATATTCTTCTAAGAATTCTTGAATTTTACTCCACAAAGCAGTATCATATTGACAATTTGAACGTTGTTAATTCCTAGATAAATTAATTCTTGAACTTGTTTTATTGAATTCTTATATCATTGTCATCATCCTCATGTTTATATTATGTTGAAAGTCATTTGTGGCCTGTAGTGCATAGATGGACTTGGTATGATTATGACCAGGGATTATTCGGTGTAATCATGACCGTAATGTTACAAATGATGTGGAAAAAAGTTCTCATTGGCCCGTAGTGCATTGATGGACAGTTTTTGGTATGATTATGGCTATGGATTCTCTTTAGCCGTAGTGCAAAGATGAATTGTTTTATGGCATGATCAGGACCGTTGATGAAAACACGATTATCTTTGGCCCGTAGTGCATGGATAATTCGTGGTCGTGATACTAAAGAATATCCTTGGCCGTAGTGCAGGGGTGATTCGATGATGTGGATTATTTTTTTAGCCGTGTCTCAGCGATAAAAGTCATGAAAAACCTTTTAAATCATAAAAGATAGTAGATTTTATTCTCTACTTGACTCTTTTAATGGATTGTTTGATCCGCTGCAGTTAAACTTGATGTCTATTGTATTTTATTAGTTTAATATTGTTGAAGACTAATGATAATTTATTCTGCATTATCTTAGTCATAATATTTCTTACTGGGCTAGTTGAGCTCACCCTTTCTTTCACGGTTCTCTTTAGGAAATGAGAATATAGCTGGGACGAGTCAGAAAAAGGAGTGATGGACCAGATGATAGCATTAGTAGTCCTCACTATTCTATGTAATAGTGTGATAATAATTGTAATGAGGACTCCTTATGAGTATGGATACTCTCTAGAAGACAATATTTGTATTCAAACTTACAGTTTATGTTTTGTCGTATTGTACACGACAGTTGTATTAGTAAGTAGTATTTGAATTCTGTACCATGTATCTGGCGACCCAAGATGGGTGATGTATACCTAATTTTGGGGGCGTCACAGTTATTAAGATTTTTATATTTAATAATTATCATGTAATGAATGTTTAAAGGTCGCGTACCTGGGATTAGACTCTGATATATATGTAAATTAAGTTTGATATTTATATTACTGTTATTATTCCGCTCAAAGAAATGGTATCGTGAAGCACCGAGTTCGGGTTTCAAGTACCTGTATTTGGGTGTGTCACAAGTTGGTATCAAAGCTTTAGGGTTAGAAACCTTAGGTTGGATAGACCTTAGGCTATAACCTTAGGACAGAGGGAAACGTTAAAAATACAAATAACTCATATAGAGTTTAAAAGTAGATGAATTGAATAAATTCATCGTAAAACAAAATAAAAGATAACTTATATAAAACTATTATTTGATATGTGTATATATTATTTGCTAATCAAGATAATTTATGTGTAGATGTCAGATGGAAAAGAATTAGGATACCCTCAGATCGTAAAGAAGGAGCCAACCCCCATAACCGAGCCAATATCAAAGCAAATAGCTGAAATAGAGGCTCACTTTGAAAGCAACCCTGATGAGGTGATTATACTGGAAAATGTAGTACCAGATCCGGAAACGGTAGTATAACTGATAGGTAGAGTATAGTTAGAGAATATAAGGTTAAGTTCGAGTTCTTAAAACTCATACTTATGGAAAGTTCATGACTCATAATTATATGAAATTTTTGAACCCCTCAGCGAATGGACGCCAATGGTCTGACTATGATAAGTTCTTAAACTCATATGATTATGGTAATTTCTTGAACTCATAATGTGTGGTAAGTTTGACGAACTTGGTATAGTTATGTGTGTGAATGGATTATTGAGGATAATAGAAATATATATAATACTAAGCAATAGATCCTTAGTGAATGCGTAGGAAATAAGTAGTATTAGTATTACTTGAATATGTATGATTCTATGATATGTATATGATAAGTATGTGGGTGTAATGTAATATTCTCAATTTTTATTTAAGTTGTGGCAATGATTCTCGACTTTTGCGTCACAAAGGGATAACGGATGTTTAAAGCAGTATGTGCTATGCTATATGGTGTTGTTGCCTAATTTTTTTTAATAGCACTTTAACACGCAAGTATACGCGTTCAATTGTAATATTCAGCAAGTAAGGATATCGTTCCTACGAGGAAATAGACTAATATTTATCAATTACTAATTTCAATGCAATTAATCCTATTTTAAACTACGAAATATTGTTTGTGATTTAAAAATTAAACGTAACAAAACTAATAATTAAAATCACAATTTCACAAGAATAACTGCAGATTTAATAGGTTAAAATTACAACTTCCATTAGTATTTCATTTAAATCAATTTACTTCCCATTTAAATCAATTAATTAATATGAATCATTATCCAAGAATGCTTTATAGAATTCACGCACTTTTTCCAAAACACGTGAACAAATCCTCCTAACTCCGATCCTTAAGACACAAAATTACAAGGAACACCCTATTTAATTAATTCACTATATTCCTATGTGAATCAAGTAAATTAGGGTTTTACGCACAAATTCTTTTAATGGATACAAAAGACACATAGGTATATTTCTATCCTACATGCTAATCATATTAACCGTAATCAGATTATATGAACAGATGTTATCATATCCAAATCTCAATCTATACTCCATCTTCCAATTTTATATAGATTATCACAGTAATTGTTGGCCAAACAATTAATCAATAAGCAAAAGATATAATAAACAATTCAATAAAAACCAACTTTCATTCAATGGGAAGATTTAATTTAAACTATATACCAAGTTCCGTTGCAATCTTAATGAAAATTTAGTTTATAATAATAATAAAGAAAAACATCATCTAGATTAATAATTCAAACATCCCAGATAATTACAAAAGATAAAACTAGAGAAGAGAAGAAGAAACTTTGAATTTGTTCCAATACTCTCTCTTTGATCTTCAGCCCTTGCAATTCTCCTTCGTGTTTTTCTTCGTTGTTCCCTTTGCAATTCTCTTGAGAAATTCAGTGATACCTCTTTTATGAAGTCTTCTCCTATTTGTATTAGTCTCCCACCTCATTCAGATTCCTTTTCGGCTTCAAAAACCCACTTGGTAGTAGAAAATCCTCCTTTTTGCCGCACATGAGCACCTAGGCGCTCAACACAAGCCATTTCCAAGTGCCTAGGCGCTTAACCAGGACCGCGTAATTACAAAAATGCCACTCAGCTCTAATTTTAATGAATTTTAACCTTTTTCTTCTCCCAAATAACCAATTTGTCCCTCCAGCTCCAACCTATAAGAAATAAACACAAAACACAAAAAGATACTAAAAAACAATTAAAGATAGCAATAATTAAGTTTAATAATATCGGATTCATAGGTATAAAACCTGCTCATCAAATACCCCCAAACTTAACCAATTGCTTGCCCCCAAGCAACAAAACACAATGCAATAACTAAATATGCAATGCAAATTCAAATGCAGCTATCTACATGCCTAAAATTCCAGCAGCCAAACAGAACAAAATCTATTCATCAAGCCTCAGAGAAATCACAATAAACATGCTAGTACATCATACCAAGACAGATCAATAATATCCTAGTCAATCATCAAATCTTACCCTGTCATTACTGATATAGTGTGTGTGTGCTCAATAATAATGCTAACTAATACAACGCTAAATACAACACATAATAGATCTCTTTAAAGGCATCATACAGTATAAACTCACAAAATTCACGAACAAGCTAGATTCAACTAAAGTCAAACATCCACCAAATTCAAGAGTTCAATCCGAGATACTTATGCTTTACTTATAATTACGGGGGCTTTTTGCTCTTTTTCCGTTTTATTACTTCTTCTTTTTTTCAATTTAAATGATAGATAGTGAGTGCGTTTTACGCTCCATCTCACGCCTATGTTTATGGGGAGTGTATTTCACGCTTCTTCTCGACCGACCACAGGACTCAATTTATTCAACTCAATATCTTTTTTTTCTCTTTTCTTTTCTTTTTTTAGCTTATGTACCCCAAATATTCCCCCAAACTTAAGTTTTTTTTGTCTAAATTCAGTCATCTCCGTCTATTCATGTCTTTCATTCATTCAAACTAGTATTATCCACAAGAAGTCCACTACGTGTCAATTTAGACTCAATCAGTCAACATAGTTATTTTTATTGTGCTATCCTTATTATATCAGTTTCAAACAGGTAAAGATTCAAATCATGACAAGAAATCACATCAAAGTCTTAACAGTCAATACTATAGTTGTCTACTCAATTCCAATCTCATCATTGGCCAAAACAGACTTAAACTATCCAACAGCTGGAAACATGCAAATACTTTTCTTTCTTTTTTAAAAAAAAAATTCGAATGAAAACTACATGAAAAACTACAAAATGAATAAGTTATACTAAATGAATGCAACTGGAACTGGAAGAATGTACCCCCAAACTTAACATATGCAATGTCCTCATTGTATATAACAACAAAAAAAATATAAGAAATTAGGCACTGAGGACTTCCTTGAAAGATCGAAGCCTTATTCCTCATCAGAATCCTCTTCTTCTTCTTCATCAACCTCATCCTCAGGGGGTAAATCAGCCGGGGGGTATGCAGACAAGGGTGGAAATTGGTAGGGAGTGCCTGCTGGATTCATGCGGTCGAACATCTCTAGGAATGCTGCGCTACAGTGCTGATACATCTCTGTTTGTCGCTGAGCCAAGCTATCCTAATTTTTTTCCACCCGGTTCAATCCATACTAAACTTGATTAGCCACCATGTCAATCCTTCTAGTTTGATTTCTTAATTCTCGACGAATATCCTCAAAAAAATTCGGTGGTGGCCTATAACTTCCTGCAGCAGTAGTGGGATTATCGTGTGATTGTTGATTAGGCTTAGCTGCAGGCTCGGGAGGCACAATAATGAAACCTAACCCTCTCGGGTGTGGTGTGCCCCCACCCCATACCTTGTACTTTTTTATCACTGAGTGGTCAATTGCAGCTAAAGGAGGTTGTGTAGCTTCTTCGGCATCCTATTTTACTGCAGCTTGTCGACATAGTCCAGTAATCAAAGATGGATGAGGTAGTCCACCTGAGGTCCCTCCTTGAATTGCTCTGTCAATTGAATCATGTATAACCTGACCAACATCTATAGATTTTCCTTGTGCAATACAGAAAAGCAATGCTGCCCGTCGATTTATAACATCACTTGTATGTCTGCACGACATCAACTTGGCACAAATAAAGGCATGCCATGCTTTCCCGTAACTACTTAGTGCGGATGTAGGGAACAAAACAGCTTCTTGTTGATCTGTTAGTTTCCATTGTGTTCCAGGTACACACAAAGCTTGAATGACCTCACTGTAGTTCAGCTCGTGCTCAAAATATTGCGTGAAGCCATTATTGGGTATTGTGTTCAAGCCGTATTAAGCATTTATTGACCTGAAACTGACTTCCACTGATTTTCCTTGAACCCAAATCATGTTACCAATATGATCTTTTGCATTTGAGTAGAATTCCTTAACAATTTTAACGACCAATGAATCCGGTTGGGCTGTAAAGTTCGCCCATCTTCTACTCCCAATCATTTGTAGTAATTCCCCATCTTCTGCCTCTGGCAACAATCCACGCTCAGGAATTAGCATTTTACTAGAAAGCACATTGTAATATCTTTCGGACGCACTAGCACTTGTAAATCTCTTTTTGTCAAACTTTGTCGAAGTGCCCGAAGTCTCGCCTCTTTACCTTTTAGTAGCCATGAGTCTTGTGTGTGAATTGCTTGCCCAATAGATGATGTTCAGAGGCTTAGTATGGGCCAATCCTCTTTGTGACAATATATCGAACACTTGGTGTGCACAAAATTTGAACACTATTGGTAGGCACTCCCCCAAACTTAATTTTCACAAAATTTATCAATTACAAAGCACACTAGCCTTCCAATGCAATTCAAGCAACAATTAAAAGTACCCAAACCCACTTGAGCCAACACAATGAAAGAACTAACTTCAACTTACTGCTTTAGCTACTATCCAAGCAAATCCAAATAATTTGCAATAAAATCTTATGCACTTACTTGGTTATAGCCAGAATTGATGTTCCAATCAAAGTTGCAGGAGCAATTTGTTTGAGTTTTGAACACTTACTTCGAATAGATGTGTTTTGAATGACTATTGGTGCCCGAATTGGTGATAAAGTTTGGCCCGAATTGGTGATGAAGCTTGCCCAGATGGAGTCTAATTGGTAGGAGATTGAGTGTTTGATTATGCTTATACAAGAAAAAGATGATTATCGTGGCTAGATTAGAGGAGGGATGCGAGTTGAGTGAGTTTGAGTTGGAGTGGGAGAGCAAGAATGTGTTTGATTTGGGTTTGGAGGAGTCTTGCCCGATTAGGGCTTTTATTTTTTATTTTATTTTTTCTAAGTTGCAGTAAGAGCGCCTAGGCGCTTGGGATTGTATTGGTTGGACCGCCTAGGCAGTGGACAGCAAAATGCCTTGGGCGCTTGGAGCGCCTAGGCACTTGGTTTGGCCTAGGTGGGGGCGCTTAGGCGCTTAGTGCTCGTCTGGGCTACTGCAGCTAGGCACTTAGGCGCTTGGCTTGTGCCTAGCTTGGGCGCCTTGGCGCTTGGGCATGTCTTGGGCCTCTTAGCTTACTTCTTGCTTCTTTGTGCTTCCAACCTGCATACCACAACTTAAATTAAGACTTATTCTAAAACCATAAACTAAGATAAACTACATTCTAAAATAAAATAAAACTAACCAACATTAAAGATTCGCCTAAAGTACTAAAAAAAAAACAAAATACCCTACACCACTAAGCAATTCAATAACACTAAAAATGAAGGACATGATAAGAAATATGAGAATTTGACAAATGGACATTCATCTATTAAGCACACAAGTGCTTGGCTTCCAGGGGGTGGTGCCCCCTTGCAACCCCCGCCAGCTCACCGGCGAGCTGGGCAGCCGCTCACTCACCAGGGAGTGAGACCCCCGACTGGGTAGTCGTAGTGGCCATTAGTCGAACCCGTCAAATATGAAATCTTGTTTCCTATCCTGAAATCAATTGAAGATCGTGTAAGAGAATATAAGGGGTGTACAAATCCTAAACTATAAAAGTTTAACCACTAAATAAACTAACAATAAAACAAATAGAAAATAAAAATAATAAATAACAATAAAAATTCCTGGGTTGCCTCCCAGTTAGCGCTTGTTTTATAGTCTTCGGCCTGACTCTCTTCTCTGTTCTAATCAACAAGGTTGACCGATGTCTTTTCACGATCAACACAACCCCCATAGTAGTGCTTCAATCTCTGACCGTTGACTTTGAAATTACGTTTAGCATCTGGGTCTTCCACCTCCACAGCTCCGTGAGGATAAACTTTTGTAATGATAAATGGCCCTGACCAACGGGATTTCAACTTCCCTGGAAACAGTTTAAGCCTTGAATTGTATAATAGCACTGTTTGCCCTACTTCAAACCTTCTTTCCAGAATTTTCTCATCATGCCACCTCTTAACCTTTTATTTATATAACTTTGTGTTCTCGTATGATTGGAGTCTAAATTCATCCATTTGGTTCAATTGTAAGAGGCGCTTCTCTCCTGCAACAAACATATCAAAGTTTAACTTTCGAATTGCCCAATAAGCACTGTGTTCTAGTTCAACTGGAAGATGGCATGCCTTCCCATATACTAACCTGTACGGAGACATCCCTATCGGAGTTTTGTAAGCTGTACGATATGCCCATAAAGCATCATCCAACTTACTAGCCCAATCTTTCCGACTAGGGTTCACTATCTTCTCAAGGATTCATTTCACTTCTCGATTAGATACCTCGGCTTGACCACTTGTTTGTGGATGGTAAGCAGTACCTATCTTATGAGTGACTCCGTACTTAGCGAGAATAGCTGAGAACTGCTTATTATAGAAGTGCGTGCCTTCATCACTAATGATTACACGAGGAGTATCGAATCTAGAGAAAATATTCTTCCGAATGAACTTAACCACAACCTTAGCATCATTGGTGGGTGATGCTATAGCTTCTACCCACTTCAAAACGTAATCCACCACTAGAAGTATATAGGAGTTGCTAAAAGATGATGGAAATGATCCCATGAAGTCGATGCCCCAAACATCAAACAATTTGACTTCTAAGATTATGTTGAGTGGCATCTCTTGTCGCTTTGATATATTACCCACTCTTTGGCATCTGTCACATTTCAATGAAAACACACGGGCATCCTTAAAGAGTGTTGGCCAGAAGAATCCACTTTGAAGCACCTTAGCTGCCGTTCTTTCTCCTGCAAAATGTCCACCATAGTCAGATGCATAACATTGGTAGAGAATATTCTCCATTTCAACTTTCGAAACACACCACCTTATTACTTGATCTCCACACTGTTTAAATAAAAATGGCTCATCCCATAAATATTGTTTCACATCATGGAGAAATTTCTTCTTCTGTTGACTTGTCAAATCTGGCGAAAACACCTTACTCACAATGAAATTTACATAATCTGCATACCATGGAGTATTCGTCCTTACCGCAAACAGTTGTTCATCCGGGAAAAACTCATTGATCACTGTTGTGTCATCTTTTTTTAGCTCTGCATTCTCTAATCGTGATAAATGATCAGAAACCAGATTGTCTGTTCCTTTTCGGTCCCGGATCTCCAAGTCAAACTCTTGTAGCAATAATACCCATCTAATTAATCTCGTTTTTGCATCCTTCTTTGCTATTAAGTACTTAATTGCCGAATGATCTGTAAACACGATCACTTTTGTCCCAATCAAATATGAGCGAAATTTATCAAATACATAAACAACTGCTAATAGATCTTTCTCGGTAGTGGTATAATTCAGTTGGGCATCCGTTAATGTCTTACTAGCATAGTATATAGCATGAAAAATTTTATCCTTTCGTTGGCCAAGAACTGTGCCAATCGCAAAGTCGCTAGCATCACACATTAATTCGAACGGGATACTCCAGTCTGGCGCTATGATTACAGGTGCAGTAACAAGTTTCTTCTTCAACACTTCAAAAGCTTCCAGGCATGCTTGATCAAAGTTGAATGTGACATCCTTCTCCAAAAGATTGCAAAGTGGTTTCATGATTTTGGAGAAGTCTTTTATAAATCTTCTATAAAAACCAGCGTGTCCCAAAAAACTTCGAATACCCTTTACTGAAACTAGTGGTGGGTGGTTCTCAATGGTTTCGATCTTAGCTCTATCAACCTTAATTCCTTTTGATGACACTCGATGACCTAAGATTATCCCCTCTCGCACCATAAAATGACATTTCTCCCAATTTAAAACCAAATTCGTTTTCGTACACCGTTTAAGCACGAGAGTGAGATTTTCCAAACAATAATCAAACGAATCCCCAAAAATTGAGAAATCATCCATAAATACCTCGAGATTTTGTTCGACCATATCGGAGAAAATAGGCATCATGCACCGTTGAAATGTCGCCGGCGCATTACATAATCCAAAAGACATTCTGCGAAAAGCAAAGGTACCATATGGGCATGTGAATGTCGTCTTCTCCTGATTCTCGGGTGCAATGGCAATCTGGTTATAACCTGAGTATCCATCCAAAAGAAAATAATACTCATGCCCTGCAAGCCTGTCCAACATCTGATCTATAAATGGTAGAGGAAAATGGTCCTTACGAGTGGCTGTAATATCCCGAGTGTTTATGATAGCGATCCTTAGAAAAGGAAATGAATGGGTTAAGATATATAATATTCAGAATATAATTGAGTTCAAGTGAAAGTTATGAAATGAAACATAGAATTTGTTAAAGTAATGAATGTAGTAAGAAATATAAAATCTATATTTAGATAAAATGATGAAAGATTACTCTGAGTTATTTGTTTAATTTGTGTCTTCGATTCTGGGGATAGAATCTTTGTAAGTAGGAAAGATTGTAACGAATGACTGGTTTGAGTTGTGATTCTGAGGACAGAATCCTTGTAAGGAGGGAATGATGTAACAATCCAGATTTTTAATTATAATATTTAAATATTTATTGAATTATATAACTATTTAATAGATGTGTTCATCGTTGAATAAGTATTTGTTTAATTGATTTGATGTGATTTGGTTATTTATTTGTTTAATAAATAATTAATGAGTTGAGAAAAGTAATTATTTTGAATTAGTAATCTAATTTAATTTAATAATTAAGTTTGAGAGTTTATAATGATTAAATAAATTATTATATTATGCAATGAATTGTTATTAGAATTAATTAAATTAAGTATGAAAACTTAATTAATTAGAAGTGTGACAAATAACTATATTATAAATGGTTATTAAAATAAATTAAAATTTTGCCAAACAAGGCTTAAATATATTAAGTCTTTAATTTTAAAGAGTTTTACCAAACGGAGCCTTATAGCTTTTGGATTTTAAATTTTGAATAATTAATAATATAATATAAATAATATATATATTAATTTGGTAACTGCTAATTTAATAAGGCCATTAGTAGTGTCGGTTTTAAGCGTTTGAATTAAGACGTGCGTTTGGGGGTTAGTTTTAGTTTACGTATAATGCATTTGGCTTAAGCCTAAGAAGAAAAATAGAAGTTTTCTGAGAAGGAGAATTACAGAGGGTTTGAGAGAAAAGTATCAGAGAAAATTGAGAGAAAGGGTTCTGTAATTCCAAAACGTTTCTCAGTGGTTAGCAAGTAATTTTAAAGCAACAAGAAGGTATTTTTCCCAAAATCTCGTATGTTTTACATCGTGATACTAAAGTCTGTGTTCTTCTATTTCACTGTATATATAAATTTTTTACAAAATTCTGTAGTAGTTGTTATATAACTGAACTATGGTGTTTTATGGGTGTATGATGTTAGAAGTAGTGTTTAAACATGAAAGGTTATGTTAATTTCGTTTAAAAGGAAGGAAACTGTTTTTTCAGTATATATTCCGGCACATGGCTGTTAACAGTCAAAATATTCATTTGTTTAGTTTGGTTGTTAAGAAGATCAAAATCAGTAAATTGTTGGTAGCTAATTGGAAAATTAAAACTGTGAACATGTTAATTCTGTTGTTAAGAAGTTCAGAGAATCGTAGTTAAAGTAAACCAATTGGTGGTTATTAAAATTTATAGTGTTTACTGTGTTAAAATATGTCAAATATGAAGTTTTGATGTTTAAACCGTGCTTTCAAAATTTAAGTTTCTAGAATCATGGTTTAGTCGTTGGTAATTCGTATATGCATGATTAAGTAATGTGTATGTGTAATTTGCATAAGTTATACATGTTAATTGGTGTTAGAAATCAAGTTATTTATAGAAATTTAGTTGTTCTGTTCTTCGTGGGTTGCGATTTTGCAAGTTTCGGCGCCCAGCGTCAAAAATAGCACCCCCAACGCCAAAAATGGCGCCCTAGCGCTAAAAATAGAGCCCCAGCACCAGAAATTCACGCTGTGGCGCTGAAATTCGTGCCCCAGCGCCACTAGTTGGCTTAGTCGGATTTGTAGTTTGACTTGGACAATTTTGACCTCGTGTAGTAAAATGACCAAAACATTCTCATACGAACTCCGATTGAGTTGATTCAAGATGATCTGGAACGAGAACGAGTAGACCTACAACTTTCGTTCCAAAAGTTTTTCAATTTGAGGTCTTTAACAGTGGTCAAAATTGTCATCTTTAGGAATGTTGTGTTTTCGGTGGCAATCGGAGGGCGTCGAGCATGCACATATGCATGTGTAGTGTTCCTGACAATAAAAGATGATGTTCTAAGTTATAAAACTTGATTGTTAGTAAATATAATGATGCTTAACATTAATAAATAATGTGTTAGATAAGTTATAGAAGTATAGTAAGCATACACAAGAGAGGCAAATCGGACGTGAGACGAATGAACGTCAAAAAGTCGTGCCAAGTGTTAATGAACTTAAAAAGTGTTTCAATTCAATTAAAATGAATGTTATAAGATATCGAGTGGATTTAATATAAAGCCAATAAGTAGTCCTATCAAGACTTAAGCACTTGAATGAACTGCGAAAATGAAATATAGTGAGATATAAGTTGAAAGTTAACACAATTAAGTTGAACACTGCGTATTACAATTACTATGTATTGTTATGTGACTAATATTTGATGTGTATGATTATATAATTGTGTAGGGCACGTGAAGTGCAGATAACTGTAAGCTGTTAAACTGTTATTGGTAAACAACGATCAAGGCAAGTCTTTCGGTTCCTATTTTCTACGTGAACTTGATGAACTATTTTAAATTGTATGATATGTTATTCATGTTGAAATCATGAAATGCTAAAGTCAATTTATGACTACATTATTTTGGTTTAATAATGATGATTGAGTAAGGAACTCAATCCTTATATTTGCTATGTGAATTAAAAGCATGTATGCCATGTTACTTTAATTATTATGAGATGTATGTTGAGCATGTTATTATGTGCTATGTGATGTATGAAAACTGTTAGATTTTGCTGGGCTATCGAGCTCACTCTTGCAAATAACCACTTTTGCAGGTCAAGATTTTAAGGTAAAGATATGTGCTAAGTGAGTTATAGAGATCCATATTCACGAAGATTACTTATGTTTTATGAGAAATGTATTTTATATTTTGAATGTAATATGTTGTTGAATTGTAAGTTGAGCTATCCAATGTATATGGATATGTAGTTATGATGTAAGGCTTTATATAGTCATTTTGTTGTAACGATTCATGATATAAGATTGAATCAAAGAGATGTAATGCAAAGATTGCGATTCAGGGTAAGAAAAAGGAAATGTATAAATGTTTTAAATATTCCGTAATTTTAGTGTTTTTAATATCGAATAAGGATGTAAAATTAGAGATAAAATGTATGGTTAACGACCGAAGTTGAGATTTAAATTGTATAGATTTTGGGGTCGTTACAGTTGGTATCAAAGTTGTAGGTTATAAACCTAAGGTAGGAGTACTGTAGGCTATAACCTTAGAGAAGAGAGGTGAAGATAATGAACGAATAAGCTCAAATAGAGTTTGAACAATAAGGGATTAAAACTTGCGTGAAAGGATTCAAAGAAGAATCTCGCAGAGTTATAAGGAATATAAATGTGGGGTTACCCAACTCCAATAATAAGGATGTAAGGTGATAATAAATAGACAATGTCTATAAAAAGAGAATGATAAAGAAGTTATGAATAGAGAGTTTTGTCTAAGTGTGGTACAATTGTACTCTTTAATAGTTGATGTATGGTATCTGGGCTAAACGATTCCTTCATGGAGCGGAGGTATATACGAACTAGCAACTCGGAACCTAGTTTGTTGGTTGTTTATGGGAAACCACTCAGCGTACCATATTGAAACTGTTAGAGACTCGATGTATACTAAGTGTAGAAATGGACACGTATGATGAGAGTTTAGAACTTGGATGAATTTTTTAGCGATGTAAATGAAGTTAGAAATTCTTAAAGGAAGAATTGTTTTATAAACAAGAAGATTCATAGAAGAATCTTGAAGAGATATAAACATAAGAAATGAGAGTTTTCTAACTCCAATAGCCAAGATAACGAATAATGTCGTAAATGATGAAAAAGAGAAAGAATGAGGATCGTAAAACAAAACGATCACGAGTTAACAAAAGAATTTTAAGAGAGATGATTATAGATTAAGGTCACGACGTGATCTGTTTAAGTTATAAAAGAAAGATGATCTGTAATGTTTGAATGATTATAGCTTAATGCTATGAAGATGGTGTACTATAAAATAGTAGGAGATAACTCATGAGGAGTTATAGATAATGTGATACGAGGAATTCGTATTGAGCAAGTTAAGGGTAAGTTGTTAAGAGAAAGATAGAGTTAGGTAGGTTTTCAGTTGAGGACTCGTGTGATTGTTGAGTTGTACAAATCCTTGTATGGGCGAGGGTTTTGTGCTTGCACTCAGTTTATCATATTGATAATCATTGGAATGTTTGTGTCGCACTATTTGCTATATGCCTGATGAGAAGGTGATTCTTTTCTCATGTGTATAACAGATAGGTAGAGTTTAGTTAGAGAATATCATAAGGTTAAGTGCGAGTTCTTAAAACTCATACTTATGGTAGGTTCGTGACTCATAATTTTATGGTATATTTTTGAACCCCTCAGCGAATGGACGCCTATGGTCTGACTAGGATAAGTTCTTAAACTCATATGATTGTGGTAAGTTCCTGAACTCATAACGTGTGGTAAGTTTGACGAACTGGGTATAGATAAGTGTAAATAGAGTATTGAGGATGATAGGAATAAATAGAATTATTAAGCAATGGATCAGTATAGAAGGTGGAGACATAGGTTTTTCCAAATCTTCTAGCCTTGCTAGATTTTTGAAATTTATTGACTTCGTGCCTATGGTTGTACTTTTGATTTTTGAAAAATGTTGGATCACACTAGTGAACCAAAGAATTTTTAAAACAGTACTATTATTCGCGTATCTATGCTGTTTGTTTCGGCTAGAAAAAAAAATTGATTTTTAAATTTTCAAAATATATTTTAATTATATATATCAGGTGATATGATAAACGATGAAGTCATCAATGCAATGGAACCTAGTGTTGGATGTGATCATATGATCATCGGCCCACTATGGTGAGATATAGTATGACAACGTCAAAATCATGACGCCATAAAAAAAAATTTTTTTTTGAGATTTCTTTAAGATATGAGAATACATATGTATGTACGTATATATATGTATATTTCGGTTGATGTCCGAATTGTTGTAGAGGTCTATGCTATTTGATTCAGCTAGACAAATATTGAAAGATGTACATGAAATTCAAACATTCATTGAAAAGTTATGCCAAACCAAATTGTTTTGGTGCGGATTCAGATGTTAAAAAGCTGAGTTGAACAACCCTATAAGGGGACATGTTTTCGGGGACAATGGTTCCGAGCGTAACGCATATAGTCGTTACAAAACACTACGTTGCGGCCCAACGTAGTGGTACAATAAGCTGGCCACCTAGTGTACGAGTGGAGGGTGTTTTCAGTCTTTGTGATTGATAAACATTCTGCCAAAGAGGGTTTAAAGTGTGATGAACCAGAGGGGGTGAAGCACTATTAAACCTAGAGAATAGAGTTCACGGTCTTGTGACCCCTCAGCATGATTTGAAATCTTTTAAATTCCTGATTTATTCATACTACTTCCCAATTATTGAACAATTATGGAAGATTCTTGTTATTCTACATAATGGAAGTGAAAAAAGGAAAGTATTCCTTAGAAAGAAGTGAGTCGTAGAATACGACACTGAATGATGAATATGTTGAATAAGTGAGAAAAGAGATTTTGAAGTGAGAAGTAGATGAGTTATCAAAGAATAATGTGAAACTTTTAATAGAAAAGTTAATAATTGTAGAATGATCTTTGCGGAAAGAAAGTGGTTATAGAAACCAATGAATGAATGAAGTAGTGATTTAAAATCTACTTTGATAGAATGAATGAATAAAAAATTAATAAATAAAATTTCGAGGACGAAATTCTTAGAAGAAAAGGGTGAATGTAATATCCCAAGTGTTTATGATAGCGATCCTTAGAAAAGGAAATTAATGGGTTAAGATATATAATATTCAGAATATAATTGAGTTCAAGTGAAAGTTATGAAATGAAACCTAGAATTTGTTTAAGTAATGAATGTAGTAGGAAATATAAAATCTATATTTAGATAAAATGATGAAAGATTACTATGAGTTATTTGTTTAATTTGTGTCTTCGATTCTGGGGACAGAATCTTTGTAAGTAGGAAAGATTGTAACGAATGAGTGGTTTGAGTTGTAATTCTGAGGACAGAATCCTTGTAAGGAGGGAATAATGTAACAATCCAGATTTTTAATTATAATATTTAAATATTTATTGAATTATATAACTATTTAATAGATGTGTTCATCGTTGAATAAGTATTTGTTTAATTGATTTGATGTGATTTGGTTATTTATTTGTTTAATAAATAATTAATGAGTTGAGAAAAGTAATTATTTTGAATTAGTAATCTAATTTAATTTAATAATTAAGTTTGAGAGTTTATAATGATTAAATAAATTATTATATTATGCAATGAATTGTTATTAGAATTAATTAAATTAAGTATGAAAACTTAATTAATTAGAAGTGTGACAAATAACTATATTATAAATGGTTATTAAAATAAATTAAAATTTTGCCAAACAAGGCTTAAATATATTAAGTCTTTAATTTTAAAGAGTTTTACCAAACGGAGCCTTATAGCTTTTGGATTTTAAATTTTGAATAATTAATAATATAATATAAATAATATATATATTAATTTGGTAACTGCTAATTTAATAAGGCCATTAGTAGTGTCGGTTTTAAGCGTTTGAATTAAGACGTGCGTTTGGGGGTTAGTTTTAGTTTACGTATAATGCATTTGGCTTAAGCCTAAGAAGAAAAATAGAAGTTTTCTGAGAAGGAGAATTACAGAGGGTTTGAGAGAAAAGTATCAGAGAAAATTGAGAGAAAGGGTTCTGTAATTCCAAAACGTTTCTCAGTGGTTAGCAAGTAATTTTAAAGCAACAAGAAGGTATTTTTCCCAAAATCTCGTATGTTTTACATCGTGATACTAAAGTCTGTGTTCTTCTATTTCACTGTATATATAAATTTTTTACAAAATTCTGTAGTAGTTGTTATATAACTGAACTATGGTGTTTTATGGGTGTATGATGTTAGAAGTAGTGTTTAAACATGAAAGGTTATGTTAATTTCGTTTAAAAGGAAGGAAACTGTTTTTTCAGTATATATTCCGGCACATGGCTGTTAACAGTCAAAATATTCATTTGTTTAGTTTGGTTGTTAAGAAGATCAAAATCAGTAAATTGTTGGTAGCTAATTGGAAAATTAAAACTGTGAACATGTTAATTCTGTTGTTAAGAAGTTCAGAGAATCGTAGTTAAAGTAAACCAATTGGTGGTTATTAAAATTTATAGTGTTTACTGTGTTAAAATATGTCAAATATGAAGTTTTGATGTTTAAACCGTGCTTTCAAAATTTAAGTTTCTAGAATCATGGTTTAGTCGTTGGTAATTCGTATATGCATGATTAAGTAATGTGTATGTGTAATTTGCATAAGTTATACATGTTAATTGGTGTTAGAAATCAAGTTATTTATAGAAATTTAGTTGTTCTGTTCTTCGTGGGTTGCGATTTTGCAAGTTTCGGCGCCCAGCGTCAAAAATAGCACCCCAGCGCCAAAAATGGCGCCCTAGCGCTAAAAATAGAGCCCCAGCACCAGAAATTCGCACCGCAGCGCTGAAATTCACTGTTCAGCGCTAATTTCGCACCCCAGCACCACTAGTTGGTTTAGTCCTCGCGCCCCAGTGCCGGATTTGTAGTCTGACTCGTATAGTTTTGACCTCTTATAGTAAAATCGCCAGAACTTTCTCATACGAACTCCAATTGAGTTGATTCAAGATGATTCGGAACGAGGACGAGTAGACGTACAACTTTTGTTCCAAAAGTTTTTCAATTTGAGGTCTGTAACAGTAGTCAAAATGGTCATCTTTAGGACTATTGTATTTTCGGGGGCAATCGAAGGGCGTCGGGCATGCACATATGCATGTGTAGTGCTCCTGACCATAAAAGATGATGTTCGAAGTTATAAAACTTGAATGTTAGTAAATATAATGATGCTTAACATTAATAAATAATATGTTAGATAAGTTATAGAAGCATAGTAAGCATACACAAGAGAGACAAATCGGGCATGTGACGAATGAACGTCGAAACATCGTGCCAAGTGTTAATGAACTTAAAAAGTGCTTCAATTCAATTGAAATGAACATTATAAGATATCGAGTGGATTTAATATAAAGCCAATAAGTAGTCCTAGCAAGACTTAAACACTTGAATGAACTACGAAAATGAAATATAGTGAGATATAAGTTGAAAGTTAACACAATTAAGTTGAACATTGTGTATTTATTAATAGGAAAGATTATGAGACGTAGAGTAGAGTTTACATTACAATTACTATGTGTTTTTATATGACTAATATTTGATGTGTATGATTATATAATTGCGTAGGGCATGTGAAGTGCAGATAATTGTAAGCTCTTAAACTGTTATTGGTAAACAACGATCAATGCAAGTCTTTCGGTTCCTATTTTCTACGTGAACTTGATGAACTATTTTAAATTACATGATATGTTATACATGTTGAAATCATAAAATGCTAAAGTTAATTTATGACTACATTATTTTGGTTAAATAATGATGATTGAGTAAGGAACTCAATCCTAATATTTGCTATGTGAATTAAAAGCATGCATGCCATGTTACTTTAATTATTATGAGATGTATGTTGAGCATGTTATTATGTACTATGTGATGCATGAAAACTGTTAGATTTTGCTGGGCTGTCGAGCTCACTCTTGCAAATAACCACTTTTGCAGGTCAAGATTTTAAGGTAAAAATATGTGCTAAGTGAGTTATAGAGATCCATATTCACGAAGATTACTTATGTTTTATGAGAAATGTATTTTATATTTTGAATGTAACATGTTGTTGAATTGTAAGTTGAGATATCCAATGTATATGGATATGTAGTTATGATGTAAGGCTTTGTATAGTCATTTTGTTGTAACGATTCATGATATAAGATTGAATCAAAGAGATGTAATGCAAAGATTGCGATTCAGGGTAAGAAAAAGGAAATGTATAAACGTTTTAAATATTCCGCAATTTTAGTGTTTTTAATATCGAATAAGGATGTAAAATTAGAGATTAAATGTATGGTTAACGACCGAAGTTGTGATTTAAATTATTTGGATTTTGGGGTCATTACAGTGGCCTTATTTAAATTTCTATAATCCATACATACCCGCCAACCCGTAATTGTTCGAGTAGGGATCAATTCATTATGTTCATTTGTAACTACTATCATTCCCCCTTTCTTTGGCACACATTGGACCAGACTTACCCATGAGCTATCTGAGATAGGGTAGATAATTCCCGTATCCAACCATTTAATGATTTCCTTGTTGACAACTTCCTTTATGATGGGATTGAGTCTTTGTTGTTGTTCAATAGTCGGTTTCGCTTCATCTTCCAATAAAATCTTATGCATGCAAATTGATGGGCTTATCCCCTTGATATTCGCAAGAGTCCACCCAAGAGCAGTCTTGTATTGCCGAAGTACCCTTAGTAGCTTTTCTTCTTGAACCTTATCAAGTGATGCAGAAATAATAACTGGAAAGGTAGAAGAAGAACCAAGGTAGGCATACCGTAGATGATTAGGCAATGGCTTAAGTTCCAAGGTGGGCGGTTCTTCTAAGGATGATTTCACCTTTTCATTCGGTTTTCCTCAATAATCCAGAGGTTCAAATTTTTGCAAACATCGTGTGAACTTCGGAGCTGAATCTAGCATTTGAACCCATTCTAGCACAGTTGAATCATCTGATAAATTTTCACTTACCAATGCAGTTTCAAGAGGGTCTTCATTCACAAACTCACTAAATACCTCCCTCGTTACTCCTTCAATCAGATCAACTCTAAAGCACTCTTCCTCTCCCTTCAGAAATTTCATAGCCTTGAAAACATTAAAAGTTACTTCTTCATCTTGGACTCTCATCGTTAACTCTCCCTTTTGTACATCAATTAATGTCCTTCCAGTGGCTAAAAATGGTCTTCCAAGGATAATGGATATATCTTTATCCTCTTCATAGTCCAACACAATGAAGTCGGCTGGAAATATGAATTTGTCCACCTTCACTAATATGTTTTCCACAATGCCCCTAGGGTATGTCACTGATCTATCTGCGAGCTGTAAAGAGATATTTGTTGGCTTTGGTTCTGGTAATCCCAACTGAGTGTAGATCGAAAGCGGCATCAAGTTAATACTCGCACCCAAATCACACAAACATCTATTAAAGAACTGGGATCCAATCGTGCATGGTACGGTGAAGCTACCTGGATCCTTCAACTTTGGTGGTAACTTTCTTTACAGAATTGCGCTATTTTCTTCTGTCAACACTACAGTTTCGAACTCCCCTAGCTTCCTCTTTCTTGCTAAAATATCTTTCATGAATTTCGCATAGCTAGGCATTTGTTCTAAAGTATCTGCAAATGGAATGTTGATTTGCAGCTTTTTGAACACTTCCAAAAATTTTAAAAATTGTCTATCTAATTTTTTCTTTTTCAATCTTTGAGGAAACGGCAAAGGTGGTATGACTATTGTTTGCTTATCTTCTTGTTATTTTTTTACAACTTTATTCTCATATTTACTTTTCGAATTTCCACTCTCTTTTTCACCATTCTCGGCAGAAATTATTTTCTTTTGTCCGTCTAAATCTGTAGTCAACTCCTTCCCACTTCTGAGTGTAACTGCCTTACATTGTTCATTTCCATCATTCCTTGGATTTTTCTCCGTATCACTAGGTAAAGAACCTGGAGTTCTAGTATTCAAAGCAGTAGCTATCTGCCCAATTTGGTTCTCAAGATTCTTTATTGTAGCCGATTGGTTTGTCGTTGTGGATTCAAACTGAGTTGCCAATCTTGCCAATAATTCTTCCATTTTTGATAGCTTATCATGTTGATGAGGTTGTGGGTGTTGTTGAGATTGTTGATGTGGCTGAAATCCAGGTGGATATGATTGCCTTGGAGCTTGTGCTTGAGCATGTGACTGATTACTACTCTAAGAAAAATTCGAGTGGTTTCTCACTCCTGGATTGTAACTGTTTGGAAAATTGCCTTGCTGCATGTTATAACTGGAAACAAACTGGACTGACTCAGGATTTATTGCACATTGATTGCTTGAGTGGCTACCCGCACATATTTCATAAATCATTTCCATTTTCTGAACTGGTTGTACCCCAAGTGCATCTATCTTCTTTGTAAGAGCAGAAATCTGAGCTGTCACTTGAGCTGATAATGCTGTCATCGCATCCACTTCATAAACCCCTACTGTCCTTAGCTGTGTCGTTCTTGCTGTTGGCTACTGATAATTATTAGCTGCCATGGTTTCAAGCAACTGATACCCCTCATCACAATTCTTGGCTATAATATCTCCTCCCGCTGCAACATTTATACTCGATCTCACTGTGCTGAATAAACCGTTATAAAAAGTTTGCACCTGAAGCCATTTAGGAATCCCATGGTGTGGACATTTTCGTAACGAGTCTTTAAATCTCTCCCATGCTTCATATAGTTATTCTGAATCGTGCCGAACGAAATAGAAGATATCGTTCCGCAACTTTGCTGTTTTTGCAGGCGGGAAAAACTTTGCAAGAAATTTCTGGGCTAGGTCGTTCCATGTAGTAATCGAGCCTGGTGGTAGTGAATGGAGCCAACTCTTAGCCTTATATCTGAGAGTAAATGGAAACAACCTTAGCCTTATTGCATCCTCTGACACATTATTGTACTTGAAAGTATCGCAGATTTCTATAAAGCTGACTATGTGATCGTTCGGATCATCATTCAGTAACCCTCCAAACTGACATGAATTTTGAATCATATGTATTGTCCCCGGTTTTATCTCAAAACTTGTAGCAGTAATGGCAGGCCTCATAATACTCGACTGAATTTCAGTAACCCGCGGCGTAGCATAATCCCGCAGTGCTTTTTGCTCTTCTTCAGCCATATTATCTTTCTTATCAAGTGCCTCTTTGGTTTTTTTAACCCACTTACGCAACCGCTGAAAATTTTTTTCGATGTCGTCCTCGTAAGGCAATAGATCGGGCTTCTTGGATCGCGCTTGCATACACTAGTCAAGAACACCTGAATAGAACAGAAAAGAGAAAGTTTAAATTAAGATTAACTCTATCAAAATCAATAATGACAAGATATTAAACTAAGATCCCCGGCAGCGGCGCCAAAAACTTGTTGCCTAATTTTTTCTTAATAGCACTTTAACACGCAAGTATACGTGTTCAATTGTAATATTCACCAAGGAAGGATATCGTTCCCACGAGGAAATAGACTAATATTTATCAATTACTAATTTCAATGCAATTAATCCTATTTTAAACTACGAAATATTGTTTGTGATTTGAAAATTAAACGTAACAAAACTAATAATTAAAATCACAATTTCACAAGAATAACTGCAGATTTAATAGGTTAAGATTACAACTTCCCTTAGTATTTCATTTAAATCAATTTATTTCCCATTTAAATTAATTAATTAATACGAATCGTTATCCAAGAATGCTTTATAGAATTCACGCACTTTTTCCAAAACACGTGAACAAATCCTCCTTACTCCGATCCTTAAGACACAGAATTACAAGGAACACCCTATTTAATTAATTCACTATATTCCTATGTGAATCAAGTTAATTAGGGTTTTACGCACAAATTCTTTTAATGGATACAAAAGACACATAGGTATATTTTTATCCTACATGCTAATCATATTAACCGTAATCAGATTATATGAACAGATGTTATCATATCCAGATCTCAATCTATACTCCATCTTCCAATTTTATATAGATTATCACAGTAATTGTTGGCCAAACAATTAATCAATAAGCAAAAGATATAATAAACAATTCAATAAAAACCAACTTTCATTCAATGGGAAGATTTAATTTAAACTACATACCAAGTTCCGTTGCAATCTTAATGAAAATTTAGTTCATAATAATAATAAAGAAAAACATCATCCAGATTAATAACCCAAACATCCCAGATAATTACAAAAGATAAAACTAGAGAAGAGAAGAAGAAACTCTAAATTTTCTCCAATACTCTCTCTTTGATCTTCATCCCTTGCAATTCTCCTTCGTGTTTTTCTTCGTTGTTCCCTTGGTAATTCTCTTGAGAAATTTTGTGATACCTCTTTTCTAAAGTCTTCTCCTATTTGTATTAGTCTCTCACCTCATTCAGATTCCTTTTCGGCTTCAAAAACCCACTTGACAGTAGAAAATCCTCCTTTTTGCCGCACATGAGCGCCTAGGCGCTCAACACAAGCCATTTCCAAGCGCCTAAGCGCTTGACCAGGACCGCGTAATTATAAAAATGCCACTCAGCTCTAATTTTAATGAATTTTTACATTTTTCTTCTCCCAAATGACCAATTTGTCCCTCCAACTCCAACCTATAAGAAATAAACACAAAAAACATAAAAAGATACTAAAAAATAATTAAAGATAGCAATAATTAAGTTTAATAATATCGGATTCATATGTATAAAACCTACTCATCAGGTGTAAAGTACTATGAATTAGTTGGATGAACATGATTTTATTTAATCAGATAATGCCGCCAATACAAAAATAAAACCAAAGGGCAGAAGAACCTGTCAACAAAGACGGAGGACAACCAGACCTGATACAGAATTTTATAAATATGGTCGCTCAAGCTATGTAGAATGGAATACCAGCCACGGAAAATCAGCCAGATAATCGATTGGTGAACTTCAAAGACTTCAAGGCAGTCGGACCACCAAGATTTAGAGGATTAACTGACCCTGTTGAAGCATTTATGATAGCTAGGGTAACGGAGGGGCAAAAGATAGCTTTTGCCACCTATATGATGAAAGGGGAGGTGAATTTTTGGTGGGAGGCAAATCAAGCTAGAGCTGGAGAAGGGAGTAGTGGTGTTAGGACTGGAAAAAGGAAAGGAGATAATTTCGGGAATACCGGAAATAGGCCAGGAGGTGAAAAGAAACAGGTTATGCAGTGCGGGAGTTACAGAAAGAATCACTCGGGAGAGTGTCTTAAAGGTAAGTTTATGTGTTATAAGTGTGGATAGGAGGGACATATCTCTCCCAACTGCTCCAATCTTAGGATGAATAGTGGGTGTTTCAGGTGTGAGTCAATGGAGCATAAGGTGAAGGACTGTCCAAAAAAGAGAATGGATGTAGGGAGTGTGACTACGGAGAAAAGTAGCGAGACACTGGTAATAACTGGACCAACTTCAACAAGCAAACAAACAAAATCAACTACAAGAGTCTTCAACATGATCGTTCAAGATACTGTAGCAGCCGGTGAGGGAACTCAAGGTATGATTCGAATTAATTCTATTTTCTTATATATGATTTTCTTTTATATAGTAAATTATTTTATAAAGAAATTTTGAAGGAGGAATTTGAGTTCTTTTAGAAATCAAAATTTCGTATAATTAGATAGACAAGCTTTATGTTGAATAGTTAAAGATCAGTTCAACAAAATCTGATCGAGATCTACTTGCAATGACTGTGTATGCTATATATGCACCCTAATATGTAGAAGTTTTAAAACGGTGATTCCGGGGACGGAATCTTTATAAGTGAGAGTGAATGTAATAACCCAATATTTTCAATATAATTAAATAAGAAATTTTACGTATAATTTTTTTTATTTTAAAGGTGGGAATATGTGCCAGGTAATGTGTATGTATATATGTGATAAATAAAATTTTATTTATTACATGAATAATTAAAAATAATTTTTTTAGAATTATTGATCATTATAAATTATATTCTTATAATAAATTAATTTTGTAGTAAAAACATTTTATTATTTATTTTCCATGAAAATATATGATTATAATATTATTTAAATAATATATGCAATGATTATTAGAATTATTATAATAAATATTTTATTATGTGAATTTATTCAGCTTAGTTAAGTTAATTATTTTAACTTAATTAATAATGTTATATATGCAAGATAAATCAGATATGGAATCCAAACCCTAATTCTGGATTTTGAACATGGAGAGAGAATAATAATATAATATTATTATATTTCAGTGCTATAAATATGTACTGTATGTCTAGACCGATAATGGTTAGTTAATTATGGTGTATTATAACCAAACAGTAGCATTAATTTGTTCAACCCTATTTTAAAATTCAAATGGGATATTCAAGACCGTGTAGTAATTGTGTAATATGATTTATATAGTGTATTATAGAATTTAATGTTAATTAGAGAAACCCTAATTAATATTTAGAAATCCTAATTTCTAAATTAGGAACCCTAACTATCAAATTAAAAACCCTAATCTTTAAATTGGAAAGCTAATTGCTAATTAGTAAAACTTAAATCTAATTTTCATGTGCTATGCAATTAGGAAATTAAACACAATTAGAAAACCCTAATTTTCAAAATTTGAAAGTTAACATTTTTATTTTAAACCCTAAATTGAAATACATATATATATATATATATATATATATATATATATATATATATGTGACGCCCCCAAAATTAGGTATACATCACCCATCTTGGGTCGTCAGATACAAAGTACAGAATACAAATACAACTGATTAATACATCTGTCGTGTACAATACGACAAAACATAAACTGTGAGTTTGAATACAAATATTATCTTCTAGAGAGTATTCATACTCAAAAGGAGTCCTCATTACATTTATTAACACACCATTACATAGAATAGTGAGGACTACTAACTAATACTATCATTCGGACCATCACTCCGTACCCCGACTTGTCCCAGCTACGTTCTCATTTCCTGAAGAGAACAGTGAAAGAAAGGGTGAGCTCAACTAGCCCAGTAAGAAATATTATGACTAAGATAATGCAGAATAAATTATCATTAGCCTTCAACAATGTTAAACTGATAAAATATAATAGACATCAAGTTTAACTGCAGCGGAACAAGCAATCCATTAAAAGAGTCAAGTAGAAAATAAACTCTACTATCTTTTATGATTTAAAAGGTTTTTCAACACTGTGATCGCTGAGACTCAGCTTAATAAAATAATCCACATCATCGAATCACCCCTGCACTACGGCCAAGGATATTCGTGTATTCATTAATGGTCATGATCATGCCAACAACTGTCCATCAATGCACTACGGGCCAATGAGGACTTTTACCACATCATTTGTAACATTACGGTCATGATTATACCGAATAATCCCTGGTCATAATCATACCAAGTCCATCTATGCACTACATGCCACAGATGACTTTCAACATTTTATAAACATGAGGATGATGACAATGATATAAGAATTCAATAAAACAAGTTCAAGAATTAATTTATCCAGGAATTAACAACGTCCAAATTGTCAACATGATACTGCATTGTGGAGTAAAATTCAAGAATGCTTAGAAGAATATTTTCTTGAAAAGATACTGGATGAAACGCAACTATCAAGGATATTCCACAAATTTCATGGAGTATAGAAGTCAAAACTTAACCAACTGAGTACAATAAAGAATGGAATAACAAAAGAAATCACCATGCATGCGATAGACCGCACAGACAGGTTATTCCAATAGAATAATAAATAATGGAACCAGGTCCGGCGTAAACGCACAGACAGGATATTCCGACAGAATAATAAATAATGGAACCAGGTCCGGTGTAAAACACACAGACAGGATATTCCAACAGAATAATAATAAAACGGAACCAGGTCCGGTGTAAAACACACAGACAGGATGTTCCAACAGAATAATAAACGGAACCAGGTCCGGTGTAAAACACACAGACAGGATGTTCCAACAGAATAATAGAAGAATGTCACCAAGTATAGGGTAGACCGCGTATACTGGTTATTCCAACAGAATAATAACAAATGGAATAACAGAAGTTCTCTTCATGAATATAAAAGAAATAATATTCCCTACCGTTTTAAAGAAGAGCTGAAGTAAGGAAGTAGTTAAGTAGCAGAATACTCTTCTTCTCTCTCTCTATAGTTTCTCTCTATAGTTTCTCTCTCTAGAGTTCAGTGAATTCGTAAGAAATAATGAAGGAATGAGCTGCTATTTATAGAAAAATAGAATGCATAGTAACTAATCCATGAACGGTCCAGATTGATTACTTTAATCTGACGGTCCATATTTAAAGAAAAATCTTTTAAATAAAATAAAATATATTCTATTTATAGAATAACTTTAATAAAGTATTTTGTTTTATATAAAAAGATGTTTCTGTTTTATTACGTTAATAATACGAATAAAACAAAACGTCATTATCGCTAAATAATTCATATTATTAACTGACAATAATTGAATCAAACTGAGTGACTTCTCACATAAGCATTAATAATCAATACCGTGTGCTACTATGCAACCACACGTATTACTGTACTTTTACTACCGAGTAGTTCAACAGTAACAATGGTAAAATTTCCGCCGTTATTTTTAATAAAATATTTTTGTCGTTTTCTCAATCCGACAATAATTCCGTTGTGGGGTCCACCAATGATTGTGTCGTTGTACGAATATTCCCTGTTAAAACGAATATTCCCCGACCAATCGAATATTATATAACAACTTGCGTACTTTGCAAAATTTATAAATATTACCCACAACTATAACATTATATCAAATTAACTCCATAATATTCAAAAATGATATTTATAAAAATTCATCTTTATTTATAAAAGTTGGGGTCTTACAACCTCCCCTTCTTATGAAATTTCGCCCTCGAAATTAGGGTACGTACCTGGTATGTCGAAGAGGTAAGGATACCTTGATTTCATTTCTGATTCTAACTCCCAAGTCATTTCCTCAACATCGTGGTTTCTCCACAAAACTTTGACTTGAGGTATAACCTTGGAGCGTAGAATATGTTCCTTCTTATCCAAGATTTGAACAGGAACTTCTTCATACGTCAAATCCTCCGCTATTTCGTCCGGTTCTAACTCAATAATGTGGTTCGGGTCTTCCACATATTTGCGTAACATGGATATGTGGAAAACGTTATGAACACGAGACATACTTGGCGGTAAAGCGAGTCTATAAGCCACAGTTCCTACTCGATCGAGGATTAAAAATGGACCGATGAATCGAGGATTTAGCTTTCCTCTCTTTCCAAATCTCGTAACTCCTTTCCATGGAGCAACACGTAAGAACACATGATCTCCTACATCAAATTCCACGTCCTTTCGATGAAGATCAGCATAACTCTTTTGTCGATCTTGTGAGGTTTTTATACGTTGTCGGATCGTTTGAATCTTTTCTGTAGTCATACGTACCAACTCCGGTCCCAACAACGTTGCTTCGCCCACCTCATCCCAGCATACTGGAGAACGACATTTTCTTCCATACAATGCTTCGAATGGAGCCATGCCAATACTTGCTTGATAACTGTTGTTGTAGGAAAACTCCACCAATGGTAAGAACTTGTCCCAACTTCCTTTGAAGTCAAAGACACAGAGTCTTAATAGATCTTCAAGAGTTTGAATAGTCCTCTCTGATTGTCCGTCCGTCTGAGGATGATATGCTGAACTAAATCGTAACTCCGTGCCCATAGCTTTTTGTAAACTAACCCAAAATCGTGAAGTGAATCTTGGGTCTCGATCAGAAACTATGGATACTGGCATACCATGCAGTCTTACAATCTCGTTTATGTACATACGAGCAAGACGTTCAAGTGTATAAGTTTCTCGTATCGGTAAGAAATGAGCAGACTTGGTCAATCTATCAACAATGACCCAAATCGCATCAATACCTTGAGAAACCCTAGGAAGACCGGTAACGAAATCCATGGTAATGTGCTCCCACTTCCATTCTGGAATTTCAAGTGGTTGCAATGGACCTTTTGGTACTTGATGCTCCGCTTTGACTCGTTGACAAGTTAGACACCTTGAGATAAACAACGCTATCTCTCTCTTCATATTGCTCCACCAAAATGTATGACGAAGATCATGATACATTTTGGTACTTCCAGGATGGATTGCAAACGGTGTGTTGTGCGCCTCCATCATGATTTCATACTTTAAATCAGGGTTGTTAGGAACACAAAGTCTGGAGTTGACTCGAAGTATTCCTTCTTCATCGATTCTTGCTTCCGGCATAGCACCTTCTTGCACTTTCTTCCTCATACGCATCAGCTCCAGGTCTGTAGCTTGAGCAGCTTTAACTTTATCGATTAAAGTCGGTTCTACTCGTATATTCGCCATCATCACATGGGTCCCTGGAGTCTTCAACTCTATCTCCATCCTTTGCAAGTCACACAAAATGGGCCTTTGCGTTGTTAATATTGCACTTGTACCCGCATATGATCTTCTACTCAATGCGTCAGCTACCACGTTCGCTTTTCCAGGATGGTATTGAATGGTATGATCATAATCTTTCAACAGTTCAAGCCAACGTCGTTGTCGCATGTTGAGTTCCTTTTGAGTGAAGAAATATTTGAGGCTTTTATGATCCGTAAAGATCTCCACTTTCTCCCCATACAAGTAATGCCTCCAAATTTTAAGTGCAAAGACAACAGCTGCCAACTCTAGATCATGAGTAGGATAATTCCTCTCATATTCCTTGAGTTGTCTTGATGCATAGGCTATGACTTTTCCATGTTGCATGAGAACGCATCCCAACCCTTTGCTCGAAGCATCACTGTAGATGACAAATCCCTCCGAGCCAGATGGTATTGTTAGAACAGGTGCTGAAATGAGTCTCCTCTTGAGTTCTTGAAAACTCTGCTCACATTCTTCGCTCCAACCAAACTTTGTATCTTTCCGAGTCAGCTGAGTTAATGGAGTAGCGATTCGAGAAAATCCTTCCACGAATCTCCGATAATAACCAGCTAAACCAAGAAAGCTACGTACCTCGGTCACTGATTTAGGTTGCTCCCAGCTTTGAATAGCTTCAATCTTTGCCGGGTCAACAGATATTCCACGACTTGATACTACGTGCCCAAGGAATGCTACCTCTTCCAGCCAGAACTCGCATTTCTTCAACTTGGCATAAAGCTTGTATTCACGAAGCTTTTGGAGTACCAGCCTCAAGTGTTGCTCATGATCTTCACGGCTTTTGGAATAAATAAGGATGTCATCAATAAAGACGACCACAAAGTGATCCAAATATTCCTTGAATACCCGGTTCATCATATCCATGAAGGCAGCAGGAGCATTAGTCAATCCAAAGGACATGACTAGGAATTCATAATGCCCGTACCGAGTTCTAAAAGCCGTCTTTGGAATATCCTCAGTTCTAACCTTCAGCTGATGATATCCAGAACGAAGATCGATCTTTGAAAAGAATTGTGCTCCTTGCAACTGGTCAAACAGGTCATCAATACGTGGCAATGGGTACCTATTTTTGATGGTGACATGATTCAACTCCCGATAATCAATACAAAGTCGCATACTCCCATCTTTCTTCTTCACGAACAGAACAGGAGCACCCCAAGGAGAAGTACTAGGACGAATAAAACCAATGTCTAACAATTCCTGCAGTTGGATCTTTAACTCCTGAAGTTCAATAGGAGCCATTCGATATGGGGCTTTGGAAATGGGTTTTGTACCGGGTTCAAGGTCGATACAAAATTCAATTTCACGCTCTGGGGGTAGGCCAGGAAGTTCTTCAGGGAATACGTCAGGGAATTTATTAACAATAGAAATATCATTCAAAACTGACGTATTTTTGTTTAGATCTGTGACATGAGCTAAGAAAGCTTGACATCCGTTTTTCAATAAACGAATAGCTTTATGGCTTGAGATGACAGCGATTGATTTTAATGGTTTGGTTGCTTGAATTCGCATAATAGGTCGATTAGGAATATGAAAGCTAACAACCTTACGAAAACAATCAATTTTTGCATGATGAGTAGTTAACCAATCAATCCCTAGAATCACGTCAAATGCAAGTATTTTTAATGAAATAAGATCGACAGGTAATGTGTGGGTACCAACTTGAACCAAACAAGACTTATAAACCGTGGATGTAATGAAGGTTTCTCCCAATGGAGTTTCAACTGCTAAGTCAAAGTCTAATTTCTCCGGAATCAAATTTAATCGATGAGCGCAAGTAGGAGAAATAAAAGAATGGGTTGAACCGGTATCAAATAAAGTATAGACTTCGTTAGAGTTTATGATAAGCTTACCCGTGATGACCTCATTCGGGTTCCTTGCGTTCTGGGAGGTCACAACAAACGCTCTCCCTTGCACAACCGGTTTTGACTTTTCTGGGACGGCCTTTGGTGCCTCCATCCTAGCTGAATTTGTCTTCGGTAAACGACAAAATCGGGCTAAATGACCTTCTCTTCCACAATTATAACATGCTTTGGACGGCATCGCGCAGTTTGGACTGATGTGCCCCTCCCCTCCGCATTTGAAACATATGATAGGTGGTCGTTCTCCTTCCTTAACGACAGGTGCTGGTGCTGACGTCTTTCCATCATTGTTGAATCTCCTCTTCTTGAAATGTCCATTCTTATTGTTTTGGCCCTGATTACCACCGAAGTGGTTACCATTTCTGGCCTGTTGATTCCCTCCACGCTTGTTGTCACCGCTTCGATGACTGCTCTCACTGGTATTATCATTTTGCCGGCTGCTCTCTTTTGGTTGCGTTGTCTCGTTATCGCGCTCCACCAACTGAGCCCTATTTACAACATCTGAATACAAACACAGTTTATGAGAAACAAGATGTTGACGTATCTCCGGCTTCAAACCTCTTAAAAACATCCGCGTCATTCTTTCTTCATTATCCACCAGGTGGGACGCAAACCGGGATAACTCCGCAAATTTTGCCTCGTACTGCGACACGGTCATATTATTCTGCTCCAATTTGATGAACTCCACCTCCTTCATGTGACGAATACTCTCGGGAAAGTATTTGTCGTTAAACAGCTCTTGGAACTTCTCCCAAGACATCTTCAGTGCGGCAGGTTGAGTACGCTTTATCGATTCCCACCAGTAATCTGCCTCTCCTCGCAACATAAAGGCGGCAAAGGGAACCTTTTGCTCCTCGGAGCAACCCAAGACATCAAATATCTTGGTGATCTGCTTTATCCATGTTTCAGCTACAAGTGGTTTGGGTTCTCCCTTAAACTCCGGTGGTCCCAGCTCCTTAAACTGTTTAGCGGTGACCGCCTGAGAGTTTCCAGTATTTCCACCTACGTTGTGGACAGGAGCCGCTTTCACCTGTTGTTGCATGAATTGCATAAAGCCTCTGAACATTTGATCATTCATCATTTGGTCAGTGTTGTTGTTTGCATGAGGATTGACACCTTCCTGATGCACATTATCCTGATTATTGATATGTGGTGAATCAACAGTCGTCTGTGCTCCATTGCTATTCTCAACATTCTCAGATGCCATTTTCAGATACTGCCACAAAATAAAAATTAATTGATATGTCATATATTATCCTTATATTATGACCGACCAATTAAATACCATGCAAATAAACTTAGGTATGTCATACTAGCGAAGGAATTCCCCGTCTCTCCCCTCCTAGTTCTATTCTCACATCTTAGCCAGGGATCATATCCCTAAGCTCTGATACCAACTGTGACGCCCCCAAAATTAGGTATACATCACCCATCTTGGGTCGTCAGATACATAGTACAGAATACAAATACAACTTATTAATACAACTGTCGTGTACAATACGACAAAACATAAACTGTGAGTTTGAATACAAATATTATCTTCTAGAGAGTATTCATACTCAAAAGGAGTCCTCATTACATTTATTAACACACCATTACATAGAATAGTGAGGACTACTAACTAATACTATCATTCGGACCATCACTCCGTACCCCGACTTGTCCCAGCTACGTTCTCATTTCCTGAAGAGAACAGTGAAAGAAAGGGTGAGCTCAACTAGCCCAGTAAGAAATATTATGACTAAGATAATGCAGAATAAATTATCATTAGCCTTCAACAATGTTAAACTGATAAAATATAATAGACATCAAGTTTAACTGCAGCGGAACAAGCAATCCATTAAAAGAGTCAAGTAGAAAATAAACTCTACTATCTTTTATGATTTAAAAGGTTTTTCAACACTGTGATCGCTGAGACTCAGCTTAATAAAATAATCCACATCATCGAATCACCCCTGCACTACGGCCAAGGATATTCGTGTATTCATTAATGGTCATGATCATGCCAACAACTGTCCATCAATGCACTACGGGCCAATGAGGACTTTTACCACATCATTTGTAACATTACGGTCATGATTATACCGAATAATCCCTGGTCATAATCATACCAAGTCCATCTATGCACTACATGCCACAGATGACTTTCAACATTTTATAAACATGAGGATGATGACAATGATATAAGAATTCAATAAAACAAGTTCAAGAATTAATTTATCCAGGAATTAACAACGTCCAAATTGTCAACATGATACTGCATTGTGGAGTAAAATTCAAGAATGCTTAGAAGAATATTTTCTTGAAAAGATACTGGATGAAACGCAACTATCAAGGATATTCCACAAATTTCATGGAGTATAGAAGTCAAAACTTAACCAACTGAGTACAATAAAGAATGGAATAACAAAAGAAATCACCATGCATGCGATAGACCGCACAGACAGGTTATTCCAATAGAATAATAAATAATGGAACCAGGTCCGGCGTAAACGCACAGACAGGATATTCCGACAGAATAATAAATAATGGAACCAGGTCCGGTGTAAAACACACAGACAGGATATTCCAACAGAATAATAATAAAACGGAACCAGGTCCGGTGTAAAACACACAGACAGGATGTTCCAACAGAATAATAAACGGAACCAGGTCCGGTGTAAAACACACAGACAGGATGTTCCAACAGAATAATAAACGGAACCAGGTCCAGTGTAAAACACACAGACAGGATGTTCCAACAGAATAATAGAAGAATGTCACCAAGTATAGGGTAGACCGCGTATACTGGTTATTCCAACAGAATAATAACAAATGGAATAACAGAAGTTCTCTTCATGAATATAAAAGAAATAATATTCCCTACCGTTTTAAAGAAGAGCTGAAGTAAGGAAGTAGTTAAGTAGCAGAATACTCTTCTTCTCTCTCTCTATAGTTTCTCTCTATAGTTTCTCTCTCTAGAGTTCAGTGAATTCGTAAGAAATAATGAAAGAATGAGCTGCTATTTATAGAAAAATAGAATGCATAGTAACTAATCCATGAACGGTCCAGATTGATTACTTTAATCTGACGGTCCATATTTAAAGAAAAATCTTTTAAATAAAATAAAATATATTCTATTTATAGAATAACTTTAATAAAGTATTTTGTTTTATATAAAAAGATGTTTCTGTTTTATTACGTTAATAATACGAATAAAACAAAACGTCATTATCGCTAAATAATTCATATTATTAACTGACAATAATAAAATCAAACTGAGTGACTTCTCACATAAGCATTAATAATCAATACCGTGTGCTACTATGCAACCACACGTATTACTGTACTTTTACTACCGAGTAGTTCAACAGTAACAATGGTAAAATTTCCGCCGTTATTTTTAATAAAATATTTTTGTCGTTTTCTCAATCCGACAATAATTCCGTTGTGGGGTCCACCAATGATTGTGTCGTTGTACGAATATTCCCTGTTAAAACGAATATTCCCCGACCAATCGAATATTATATAACAACTTGCGTACTTTGCAAAATTTATAAATATTACCCACAACTATAACATTATATCAAATTAACTCCATAATATTCAAAAATGATATTTATAAAAAAAATTATCTTTATTTATAAAAGTTGGGGTCTTACAATATATATATATATATATATATATATATATATATATATATATATATATATATATTATATATATGTGTGTGTGTGTGTGTGTGTACGGTAAGGATCAATAGCATTCTCCTTAAATAGTATTCCTCCTTAAATAACATTCTTTTATTAAAACTACGTCGTTTCGGAGGGACGCATATATATATACGGTAAGGATCAAGAGCATTCTCCTTAAATAGTATTCCTCCTTAAATAGCATTCTTTTATTAAAACTACGTCGTTTTGGAGGGACGCGGTGGCATTTTTGTAAATACGCGGTGGTATTGTATTTACAAAAATGTCACCGCGTCCCTCCAAAACGACGTAATTTTAATAAAAGAATGTTATTTAAGGAGGAATGCTATTTAAGGAGAATGCTCTTGATCCTGACCATATATATTGATCCTGACCGTATATACATATATATATATATATATAGAGAGAGAGAGAGAGAGAGAGAAAGTCATCAAAAGTTGCCCATTTGCTATCCATCACTCAACTCACTTTTCCCTCACCCAAACCCACGAATACTCTAAGTAATTCAGTCACCAAACAACCTTCTAGAACACCAAGATCAGTTGCTTAGAGCAAGATCAAAACATCTTCAAGAGAGTGGTATAAAGCCCTAATCCAATTTGATCTTACATGCTAGGGTAAATTTTTGTGTTTAAGTGTTTAGATGCATGCTAGAAGATGTTATATGATGATCTATGATGTCACATCATAGATCTATAGCATCAAAGTGCTTTACAAACAAAGTTTTCAAAACTGCCTTTTCAACCTCAATTTGTGTCTTACAAGCAAAAGTCAGAGGCTGTAGATCCCTCTCTATTTATGATTTTGTGTGTTTTATGTTTTAGACTTGTAGTTTGCCATATCTACTTTGATCTGGACTTGAAATCATGTTTAGATCAGATCCAGATTACATGACATTCTTGGTAAAGCCTAGTTGACCGAGGATCTCATAACTTGAATCATTTGAAAATCTGGCTAACACGAAGGTTAGACAAGCGTTTAAGAAAAACTTGCCTTCAGCGTCCGCTACAGTACAATTACGTTTCCTTTGAGTCTTTACAGTCTCTACAATACATAATCACATAACATGCCACATTAGGTCATGAACGAACATACTTGGTTCCTAAAGAATCTTACCCTTCTTCTCAATCTAATCCCGTATTAGATTTGTTATTATGGGTTCCGGCTTTCCGTCATTCTTTTACATCATCCTTACCAACTTCGTTCTCTTATACTTAAGTGAAATTATTTCACTAATACAACTCGGTTCGAGTTAATCATCTTTCCTTACGGTTTACTAATGTTCTTACATTATTAAACGACATTTTAATCGTCCTTGGTTAAGTACGTTTATTGCATACCATTTGCGTTCATCTTACTTGACTTTCTTTTAACCCTAAGTGATCATACTTGGGTTTTAATTATGACTTAATAATGTTTTATTAAGTCCTTTAGTTTATTGTTAGACAATTCCATTGAAGCTCTACTTGCAATCATTCTTTACTATCTAACTTTTAAGATTGGCGATGCGGCGCCGGTGATCCTTTCCTGTGCCGCGCTGAGGCGTCGCCCATTAGGGTTTGGAGACCGAACTCGGCGCTGCGGCGTGAGTCCCTTTGTTAACTATCGCGATGCGGCATGAGTTTGCAGTGTGCTCGGTTACTGTTCCGCGCCGCGGCGTGGGTCATTTTGCCTTGGGTTGGCGCCGCGGCGCCAACTCTGCGCACCAGAAAAATTTCCAGTTTTGAAATTTTGTGAACTTCTCGGACGCATAACTTTTTCGTTATAAGTCCGAATTGGCTCTTTCAAATGCCTAAGGTTCACAAATTACGTAATCTACATGATAATTCAAGAATTTTATCTATTCGACTTCGTTTACTAAAAATTCACCTATTAGTCTATTTTTAACGAAAACGATAAACGTTCGTGAACATTCAACGCTCGTTAATGATAATGATAATTACGACTTGTCTCCATTGAAAACCAATGTTTCCAAGCTCAATATCAAAATTCGACTTCCATTCCGAGAAATTCACGAATTCGACGATCGTCGTCTAATCGTGTGAATTCCGGCGAAACTTCGTTACATGAGATTTATAGACCATTTCACTTGGATTCAATCCATCATATTATCATCTTGACATACATGCTTTGTTAACTTATAAACATGATAAGTTATTACTTTCTCATTGTGAGCTTATAACTTATACCATTTCAATTACTTAGATATTCATTTCTCATAACTTATGCCTTCTTTTCATATGGCTTATCATGGTTACTAACTTCTAACCAATACTTTTGCTTCTTAATATCATGCTAACTTTATTTGTGTAATCATGTTACAAGTTCTTACAATTCTTATAAGTTCATTATTGTTCTTCACAAGTTCTTAACTTATAAGTATAAATGACTTATTCATAACCTATTACGGCTTAAGTCCATTAACCATTCATTATTGCAATCTCTTCTAAGCATGCTTGTTCTACCAATACCCCCTTCTCTAACAATAGAAGAGAAAGAGAAACATGGTTGAAGAACACTTACTCTTGAATAACACTTAGAAAATCTTTAATCTCCTTCTTGATTCTTGCTTAATGAAAACTCTAGCTTCTCTAGCTTTTTCTCTCAACCAAATATGCTTTCAACTTATTAGTTGTTGGTGGAAAATCTAACAAGGAAAGTTTAACTTATTTGTGCTTATTCTCTCAACCAAATAAGTTACTTATATATGAGAGGAGTTGGATGAAAATGAAACAACCACAAAATGAACTCCAAGCTCTCTATTTATAGGAAATCCTAGATGAGGGTATAATGGTCAAAAGGTCATCCACCTCCTTACTATTCATTACTTCCTAATTAAGTTAACTTGGTCACCACTTCTACTTAGCCACCAAGTCACTTGCTCACCACTTAAGTTATCCATTGCTTAGTCATTAAATCTCTTGCTAATCACACAATTTTTTTGCCCATCAAGTCTACCAACTTTACACTTGGATTGCTCCATGGATCATGGCTAATTCATTGGGCTTGGTTAATTCATCCAACTACTTCCTTAATGGGCTTGTGCTACATGATTTGGACTCATGATATACCAAACACTTGGGCTTGATTGTCACATTATATTGGACTCCTACTATTAAGTTTATAATCCTACAAGTCCCATCCCTTTAAATTACATAACTTAACATTTATACCCCACGTATAATTTTCGTATGCTATCTCGTATATTAATTCTTAATATATGTTATCTCATTTTTCATACATGATAGTACAATACGTCGTATTATACTTACATTCAATACTTGGCTCACATAATACTTAACAAATCCTACCAATTCTACAAATTCATTACAATTGGCTTAAAGCCTTATAACGTATAATCACGTATAATTCTCGTATTCTAGCTCGTATACTTATACTCGTATAATACCTCGTATCATACTCATATTCATTATTTCGTTAATACGATCATTACTTAATTCATTAATCGTATTACATTTCCTTCTCGTAAATCATTTTCCTTAAACGTTAGGTTTTAAGTCCGCAGGCGAAAAACTGCGTTTTTCATAACTGAAATATTATTGGATATGCCATCTCACATCGATATTCTATCATTACGTATTTCTCGAATGTTCAAAAATAATTTCCGATCAAAAATGCGTGAATAGTATTTTTTGAAAAATTTCTCGGAAAGTTTTATTTTCGTCTTGGAAATTCAAACACTTTAATTCTACCACGTAGCCAAAATCCTACGATGTTCTGACATTTCTAGGTCATAGAACGACGTTCGATTAGCTTGCTCCATAAATAATCAATTAAATTCATTTAATAAAAAATAAAAATTTAATTCTCAAAAAAATCCGATTTTCTGGGGCGTTACACCCTTCCTTTCTTATAAGGATTCTGTCCCCAGAATCTCGCTAATAATACCTACCCACAGAGGATAACTTTCCTTTATTTTAATCTCGAGTTCCCACAATGCTGCTTCGACATTGTGGTTCTTTCATTCCACCTACATCGAAGGTATTATCTGTTCACACATGACTTATCACTTCCTATCAATACTTTGAGTTGGAAGTTAAACACTTATTAACACATTTCGCTATCTTTATATCTTCTCAGTTACCCTTTTAACTTGTATTTATATGGAACTCAAATTCCTCCTTCAAAATAAGACTATACTTAGTTTTCTACTTATCTTGCATCATCTTCTTCTTCGTTTGCTTACATTCCTCATTACCTAGTTGTACTCCATTAACTCGTTTCATTATCATGAATTGAGTCTACGTTATAGATAACAATTCTATCCCTTCAATCCGTAATTTAACTTCTAACTCTGATCTTACCATTGTCGTTATTAACTCATTCTGAGTCGTTAACCACAATAGCTTTTCCTTACCCTTCCTACTTAACGCATCAGCTTCTATGTTTACCTTTCCTGAATGATATAAGATATCATAGTCCTCTCTCTACCGTATATTCAACTCCTTTTGTGTGAAGATATATTTCAGACTCTTAAAGTCCTTGTACATCTCACACTTCTCCCCGTATTAATACTATCTTCAAAATTTTTAATTTAACAACAACATTTGCTAATTATAGATCATAAGTAGGATAGACCTCCTCATAATCCTTTAATTGGCGTGATGCATACACAATGACATTGCCATGCTATACGAGCACGCAATCATGTCTGTAAGACCCCAACTTTTATAAATAAAGATGAATTTTCTATAAATATCATTTTTGAATATTATGGAGTTAATTTGATATAATGTTATAGTTGTGGGTAATATTTATAAATTTTGTAAAGTACGGAAGTTGTTATATAATTGGTCGGGGAATATTCGTTTTAACAGGGAATATTTGTACAACGGCACAATCATTGGTGGATCCCACAACGGAATTATTGTCGGATTGAGAAAATGACAAAAATATTTTATTAAAAATAACGGCGGAAGTTTTACCATTGATACTGTTGAACTACTCGGTAGTAAAAGTACAATAATACGTGTGGTTACATAGTAGCACACGATATTGATTATTAATGCTTATGTGAGAAGTCACTCAGTTTGATTCAATTATTGTCAGTTAATAATATGAATTATTTAGCGATAATGACGTTTTGTTTTATTCATAATAAAATAGAAATATCTTTTTATAAAAAACATAATACTTTATTAAAATTATTCTATAAATAGAATATATTATATTTTATTTAAAAGATTTTTCTTTAAATATGGACCGTCAGATTAAAGTAATCAATCTGGACCGTTCATGGATTAGTTACTATGCATTCTATTTTTCTATAAATAGCAGCTCATTCCTTCATTATTTCTTACGAATTCACTGAACTCTAGAGAGAGAAACTATAGAGAGAGAAGAAGAGTATTCTGCTACTTAACTACTTCCTTATTTCAGCTCTTCTTTAAAACGGTAGGGGTGTTATTCTTTCTTATTCACGAAGAGAACTGTTGTTATTCAATTTCTTATTATTATGTTAGAATAACCTGTATACGCGGTCTACCCTATACTTGGTGACATTCTTCTGTTATTCTGTTGTAACTTCCTGTCTGTGTGTTTTACACCGGACCTGGTTCCGTCTTTATTATTATTCTGTTGGAATATCATGTCTGTGTGTTTTATACCGGACCTGGTTCCGTCTTTATTATTATACTGTTGGAACATCCTGTCTGTGTGTTTTACACCGGACCTGGTTCCGTCTTTATTATTATTCTACTGGAATATCCTGTCTGTGCGTTTTACGCCGGACCTGGTTCCATTATTTATTATTTTGTTGGAATAACCTGTCTGTGTGGTCTATCGCATGCATGGTGGTTTCTTTTGATATTCCATTCTTTATTATACTCAGTTGGTTAAGTTTTGACTTCTATACTCCATGAAATTTGTGGAATATTCTTGATAATTGCGTTTCATCCAGTATTTTTTTATGAAAATATTCTTCTAAGCATTCTTGAATTTTACTCCACAAAGCAGCATCATGTTGACAATTTGGACGTTGTTAATTCTTGGATAAATTAATTCTTGAACTTGTTTTATTGAATTCTTATATTATTGTCATCATCCTCATGTTTATAAAATGTTGAAAGTCATATGTGGCCTGTAGTGCATAGATGGACTTGGTATGATTATGACCAGGGATTATTCGGTATAATCATGACCGTAATGTTACAAATGATGTGGTAAAAGTCATCATTGGCCCGTAGTGCGTTGATGGACAGTTGTTGGCATGATCATGACCATTAATGAATACACGAATATCCTTGGCCGTAGTGCAGGGGTGATTCGATGATGTAGATTATTTTATTAAGCTGAGTCCCAGCGATCACAGTGTTGAAAAACCTTTTAAATCATAAAAGATAGTAGAGTTTATTTTTTACTTGACTCTTTTATTGGATTGCTTGTTCCGCTGCCTATTATATTTTATCAGTTTAACATTGTTGAAGGCTAATAATAATTTATTCTTCATTATCTTAGTCATAATATTTCTTACTGGGCTAGTTGAGCTCACCCTTTCTTTCACTGTTCTCTTCAGGAAATGAGAACGTTGCTAGGGCAAGTCGTGAAAAGGAGTGATGGTCTGAATGATAGTAATAGTTAGTAGTCCTCACTATTCTATGTAATAGTGTGTTAATAAATGTAATGAGGACTCCTTTTGAGTATGAATACTCTCTAGAAGATAATATTTGTATTCAAACTCACAGTTTATGTTTTGTCGTATTGTACACGACAGTTATATTAGTAAGTTGTATTTGTATTCTGTACTATGTATCTGACGACCCAAGATGGGTGATGTATACCTAATTTTGGGGGCGTCACAGTTGGTATCAGAGCTTAGGGATATGATCCCTGGCTAAGATGTGAGAATAGAACTAGGAGGGGAGAGACGGGGAATTCCTTCGCTAGTATGACCTACCTAAGTTTATTTGCATGGTATTTAATTGGTCGGTCATAATATAAGGATAATATATGACATATCAATTAACTTTTATTTTGTGGCAGTATCTGAAAATGGCATCTGAGAATGTTGAGAATAGCAATGGAGCACAGAAAGACTGTTGATTCACCACATATCAATAATCAAGATAATGTGCCTCAGGAAAGTGACAATCCTCATGCAAACAACAACACTGACCAGATGAGGAATGATGGAATGTTCAGAAACTTTATGCAGTTCATGCAACAGCAGGCGAGAGCGGCTCCTGTCCAAAATATAGGTGAAAACACTGAAAACTCTCGGACGGTCACCGCTAAACAGTTCAAGGAGCTGGGACCACCAGAGTTTAAGGGAGAACCAAAACCACTTATAGCGGAAACATGGATAAATCAGATTACCAAGATATTTGATGTCTTGGGATGCTCCGAGGAGCAAAAGGTTCCCTTTGCCGCCTTTATGTTGCGAGGAGAGGCAGATTACTGGTGGGAATCGATTAAGCATACTCAACCTGCCGCACTGAAGATGTCTTAGGAGAAGTTCCAAGAGCTGTTCAATGACAAATACTTTTTCGAAAGTGTTCGTCAAATGAAGGAGGTGGAGTTCATCAAATTGGAGCAGAATAATATGACCGTGTCGCGGTATGAGGCTAAATTTGCTGAGTTATCCCGGTTTGCGTCCCACTTGGTGGATAATGAAGAGCGAATGACGTGAATGTTTTTGCGAGGTTTGAAACCTGAGATACGTCAACATCTTATTTCTCGTAAACTGTGTTTGTATTCAGATGTTGTGAATAGGGCTCAGTTAGTGGAGCGCGATAACGAGTCAATGCAACCAAAAGAGAGCAGTCGGCAAAATGATAATACCAGTGAGAGCAGTCATCGGAGCGGTGACAACAAGCGTGGAGGGAATCAACATGCCAGAAATGGTAACCACTTCGGTGGTAATCAGGGCCAAAACAATAAGAATGGTCATTTCAAGAAGAGGAGATTCAACAATGATGGAAAGACGTCAGCACCAGCACCCGTTGTTAAGGAAGGAGAACGACCACCTATCATATGTTTCAAATGCAGAGGGGAGGGGCACATCAGTCCAAACTGCGCGATGCCGTCTAAAGCATGTTATAATTGTAGAAGAGAAGGTCATTTAGCTCGATTTTGTCGTTTACCAAAAATAAGTTCAGCCAAGATGGAGACACCGAAGGCCGTCCCAGAAAAGTCAAAACCGGTAGTGTAAGGGAGAGCGTTTGTTGGGACCTCCCAGAAAGCAAGGAACCCGAATGAGGTCATCACGGGTAAGTTTATCATAAACTCTAACGAAGTCTATACTTTATTTGATACCGGTTCTACCCATTCTTTTATTTCTCCTACTTACGCTCATCGATTAAATTTGACTCTGGAGAAATTAGACTTTGATTTATCTGTTGAAACTCCATTGGGAGAAACCTTCATTACATCCACGATTTATAAGTCTTGTTTAGTTCAAGTTGGTACCCACATTATCTGTCGATCTGATTTCATTAAAAATACTTGCATTTGACGTGATTCTAGGGATAGATTGGTTAACTACTCATCATGCAAAAATTGATTGTTTTCGTAAGGTTGTTAGCTTTCATATTCCTAATCGACCTATTATGCGAATTCAAGCAACCAAACCATTAAAATCAATCGCTGTCATCTCAAGCCATAAAGCTATTCGTTTATTGAAAAATGGATGTCAAGCTTTCTTAGCTCATGTCACGGATCTAAACAAAAATACGTCAGTTTTGAATGATATTTCTATTGTTAATAAATTCACTGACGTATTCCCTGAAGAACTTCCTGGCCTACCCCCAGAGCGTGAAATTAAATTTTGTATCGACCTTGAACCCGGTACAAAACCCATTTCCAAAGCCCCATATCGAATGGCTCCTATTGAACTTCAGGAGTTAAAGATCCAACTGCAGGAATTGTTAGACATTGGCTTTATTTGTCCTAGTACTTCTCCTTGGGGTGGTCCTGTGCTATTCGTGAAGAAGAAAGATGGAAGTATGCGACTTTATATTGATTATCGGGAGTTGAATCATGTCACCATCAAAAACAGGTACCCATTGCCACGCATTGATGACCTGTTTGACCAGTTGCAAGGAGCACAATTCTTTTCAAAGATCGATCTTCGTTCTGGATATCATCAGCTGAAGGTTAGAACTGAGGATATTCCAAAGACGGCTTTCAGAACTCGGTACGGGCATTATGAATTCCTTGTCATGTCCTTTGGATTGACGAATGCTCTTGCTGCCTTCATGGATATGATGAACCGTGTATTCAAGGAATATTTGGATCACTTTGTGGTCGTCTTTATTGATGACATCCTTATTTATTCCAAAAGCCGTGAAGATCATGAGCAACACTTGAGGCTGGTACTCCAAAAGCTTCGTGAATACAAGCTTTATGCCAAGTTGAAGAAATGCGAGTTCTGGTTGGAGGAGGTAGCATTCCTTGGGCACGTAGTATCAAGTCATGGAATATCGGTTGACCCGGCAAAGATTGAAGCTATTCAAAGCTGGGAGCAACCTAAATCAGTAACCGAAGTACTTAGCTTTCTTGGTTTAGCTGGTTATTATCGGAGATTCGTGGAAGGATTTTCTCGAATCGCTACTCCATTAACTCAGCTGACTCGGAAAGATACAAAGTTTGGTTGGAGCAAAGAATGTGAGAAGAGTTTTCAAGAACTCAAGAGGAGACTCATTTCAGCACCTGTTCTAACAATACCGTCTGGCTCGGAGGGATTTGTCATCTACAGTGATGCTTCGATCAAAGGGTTGGGATGCGTTCTCATGCAACATAGAAAAGTCATAGCCTATGCATTAAGACAACTCAAGGAATATGAGAGGAATTGTCCTACTCATGATCTAGAGTTGGCAGCTGTTGTCTTTGCACTTAAAATTTGGAGGCATTACTTGTATGGGGAGAAGGTGGAGATCTTTACAGATCATAAAAGCCTCAAATATTTTTTCACTGAAAAGGAACTCAACATGAGACAACGATGTTGGCTTGAACTGTTAAAAGATTATGATCATACCATTCAATACCATCCTGGAAAAGCAAACGTGGTAGCTGACGCATTGAGTAGAAAATCATATGCAAGTACGAGTGCGATATTGTCAACACAAAGGCTCATTTTGTGTGACTTGCAAAGGATGGAGATAGAGTTAAAGACTCCAGGGACCCATATAATGATGACGAATATACGAGTAGAACCAACTTTAATCGATAAAGTTAAAGCTGCTCAAGCTACAGACCTGGACCTGATGCGTATGAGGAAGAAAGTGCAAGAAGGTGCTATGCCGGAAGCAAAAATCGATGAAGAAGGAATACTTCGAGTCAACTCCAGACTTTGTGTTCCTAACAACCCTGATTTAAAGTATGAAATCATGATGACGGCGCACAACACACCGTTTGCAATCCATCCTGAAAGTACCAAAATGTATCATGATTTTTGTCATACATTTTGGTAGAGCAATATGAAGAGAGAGATAGCGCTGTTTATCTCAAGGTGTCTAACTTGTCAACGAGTCAAAGCGGAGCATTAAGTACCAAAAGTTCCATTGCAACCACTTGAAATTCCAAAATGGAAGTGGGAGCACATTACCATGGATTTCGTTACCGGTCTTCTTAGGGTTTCTCAAGGTATTGATGCGATTTGGGTCATTGTTGATAGATTGACCAAGTCTGCTCATTTCTTATCGATACGAGAAACTTATACACTTGAATGTCTTGCTCGTATGTACATAAACGAGATTATAAGACTGCATGGTATGCCAGTATCCATAGTTTCTGATCGAGACCCAAGATTCACTTCACGATTTTGGGTTAGTTTACAAAAAGCTATGGGCACAGATTTACGATTTAGTTCGGCATATCATCCTCAGACGGACGGACAATCAGAGAGGACTATTCAAACTCTAGAAGATTTATTAAGACTCTGTGTCCTTGACTTCAAGGGAAGTTGGGACAAGTTCTTACCATTGGTGGAGTTTTCCTACAATAACAGTTATCATGCAAGTATTGGCATGGCTCCATTCGAAGCATTGTATGGAAGAAAATGTCGTTCTCCAGTATGCAGGGATGAGGTGGGTGAAGCAATGTTGTTGGGACCGGAGTTGGTACGTATGACTACAGAAAAGATTCAAACGATCCGACAACGTATAAAAACCTCACAAGATCGACAAAAGAGTTATGCTGATCTTTATCGAAAGGACGTGGAATTTGATGTAGGAGATCATGTGTTCTTACGTGTTACTCCATGGAAAGGAGTTACGAGATTTGAAAAGAGAGGAAAGCTCAATCCTCGATTCATTGGTCCATTTTTAATCCTCAATCGAGTAGGAACTGTGGCTTATAGACTCTCTTTACCGCCAAGTATGTTTCGTGTTCATAACGTTTTTCACATATCCATGTTACGCAAATATGTGGAAGACCCGAACCACATTATTAAATTAGAACCGGACGAAATAGCGGAGGATTTGACGTATGAAGAAGTTCCTGTTCAAATCTTGGATAAGAAGGAACATATTCTACGCTCCAAGGTTATACCTCAAGTCAAATTTTTGTGGAGAAACCACGATGTTGAGGAAATGACTCGGGAGTTAGAATCTGAAATAAAATCAAGGTATCCTTACCTCTTCAACATACTAGGGACGTACCCTAATTTCGAGGGCGAAATTTCATAAAAAGGGGAGGTTGTAAGACCCCAACTTTTATAAATAAAGATGAATTTTCTATAAATATTATTTTTGAATATTATGGAGTTAATTTGATATAATGTTATAGTTGTGGGTAATATTTATAAATTTTGCAAAGTACGCAAGTTGTTATATAATTGGTCGGGGAATATTTATTTTAACAGGGAATATTCGTACAACGGCACAATCATTGGTGGACCCCACAACGGAATTATTGTCGGATTGAGAAAACGACAAAAATATTTTATTAAAAATAACGGCAGAAGTTTTACCATTGATACTGTTGAACTACTCGGTAGTAAAAGTACAGTAATACGTGTGGTTGCATAGTAGCACACGGTATTGATTATTAATGCTTATGTGAGAAGTCACTCAGTTTGATTCAATTATTGTCAGTTAATAATATGAATTATTTAGCGATAATGACGTTTTGTTTTATTTGTAATAAAACAGAAACATCTTTTTATATAAAATATAATACTTTATTAAAGTTATTCTATAAATAGAATATATTATATTTTATTTAAAAGATTTTTCTTTAAATATGGACCGTCAGATTAAAGTAATCAATCTGGACCGTTCATGGATTAGTTACTATGCATTCTATTTTTCTATAAATAGCAGCTCATTCCTTCATTATTTCTTACGAATTCACTGAACTCTAGAGAGAGAAACTATAGAGAGAAACTATAGAGAGAGAGAAGAAGAGTATTCTGCTACTTAACTACTTCCTTATTTCAGCTCTTCTTTAAAATGGTAAGGGGTGTTATTCTTTCTTATTAATGAAGAGAACTGTTGTTATTCCATTTCTTATTATTATGTTAGAATAACCTGTATACGCGGTCTACCCTATACTTGGTGACATTCTTCTGTTATTCTGTTGGAACATCCTGTCTGTGTGTTTTACATCGGACCTGGTTCCGTCCTTATTATTATTCTGTTGGAACATCCTGTCTGTGTGTTTTACACTAGACCTGGTTCCGTCTTTATTATTATTTTGTTGGAACATCCTGTCTGTGTGTTTTACACCAGACCTGATTCCGTCTTTATTATTTTTCTGTTGGAATATCCTGTCTGTGCGTTTTACGCCGGACCTGGTTCCATTATTTATTATTATGTTGGAATAACATGTCTGTGCGGTCTATCGCATGCATGGTGATTTCTTTTGTTATTCCATTCTTTATTATACTCAGTTGGTTAAGTTTTGACTTCTATACTCCATGAAATTTTTGGAATATCCTTGATAATTGCGTTTCATCCAGTATCTTTTTATGAAAATATTCTTCTAAGCATTCTTGAATTTTACTCCACAAAGCAGTATCATGTTGACAATTTGGACGTTGCTAATTCTTGGATAAATAAATTCTTGAACTTGTTTTATTGGATTCTTATATTATTGTCATCATCCTCATGTTTATAAAATGTTGAAAGTCATCTGTGGCCTGTAGTGCATAGATGGACTTGGTATGATTATGACCAGGGATTATTCGGTATAATCATGACCGTAATGTTACAAATGATGTGGTAAAAGTCCTCATTGGCCCGTAGTGCGTTGATGGACAGTTGTTAGCATGATCATGACCATTAATGAATACACGAATATCCTTGGTCGTAGTGCAGGGGTGATTCGATGATGTGGATTATTTTATTAAGCTGAGTCCCAACGATCACAGTGTTGAAAAATCTTTTAAATCATAAAAGATAGTAGAGTTTATTTTCTACTTGACTCTTTTATTGGATTGCTTGTTCCGCTGCCTATTATATTTTATCAGTTTAACATTGTTGAAGGCTAATGATAATTTATTCTGCATTATCTTAGTCATAATATTTCTTACTGGGCTAGTTGAGCTCACCCTTTCTTTCACTGTTCTCTTCAGGAAATGAGAACGTAGCTGGGGCAAGTCGGGGAACGGAGTGATGGTCTGAATGATAGTATTAGTTAGTAGTCCTCACTATTCTATGTAATAGTGTGTTAATAAATGTAATGAGGACTCCTCTCTAGAAAATAATATTTGTATTCAAACTCACAATTTATGTTTTGTCGTATTGTACACGACAGTTGTATTAGTAAGTTGTATTTGTATTCTGTACTATGTATCTGACGACCCGAGATGGGTGATGTATACCTAATTTTGGGGGCGTCACAATGTCATCTATGCAAACATCGAGATACACCACAACATTCCTCGTATCATCTGATAGACATAATACAGGTACCAACCTGTGACTTTCATGGTGCTTCCAACCATGACACCTCACAGTGGTACCTATCAGCTTGCCACCGACTTACTCGACACTTCTTACGACAAATCTAACTTCAGTACATTAGTCAACCTAAATGTCATAACCAGAAACTTGTCATAACTATAACGAGTTCTGAATGTCATCATTGGTATCTCCTCCTTACTTTCAACCAACTATACCCCGTACGCAAATCTATACTAGAAAATTCTTTGCCCCTCTTCAACTGATCAAATAAATCATCGATCCTGGGCCATGGGTATTTATCCTTAACCGCTACCTTACTCCTATTACGATGGTCGATATGCAACCGCAACAACTCATCATCTTCCTTAATATCCTCCTGACTTACGTCCAGGTTAGACGACAAGGCGTCTCGGTGTTCTATTACCGTAAATTACTACCTTAGATTTTCTGAGAAAACTAAAGGTTCACACTTTTCTTATAACTATTTGTTTTAGCTCTATGGTTAATCAACCCATTCATACCGAGAATTTCCTCAAATTCTCTCAACATGAACAGTACTTATCTACTGATACCTACTTACTTCGATTATCCATAAAATAATTTTTCACGAATATAATTTAACAAAAATTATTTCCTCTTCCTCTACCTTAATGTTTTAAAGGTATTTATAATCCCTTTCAGATAGTCTCCTAGATAAATCTTTCCACATGTCTTACACACCTCGATCCTACACTTAGGATCTCCTTGTCCCACTCCAGTATTCCCGAAGTTAAAAATTCTTCCACTTTAGTGTAATGCCATTGGCATTCTTTGCCTTGGTTCCTCCCACTCTCTTGCTCTCATTCTTTCCCTCTTTGTGGTATTGAGTCTACAACTCACTATCACCTTATGTTATAATCACTTTCTCCAGAATGGTCCCATAGGAAACACTTTGGGTTACTGCAATCTTACCATAGAGCTAGGGTTTCAGGCCCTGCTCTAACCTACGAGCCTTCACCTCCTCCGTGTCCACTTGATGTGAAACAAACCTTTCCAATTCCATTTGGCCTCATCTTGAGGAACCGTCATGTTCCCTAATAAAAAAAAACTAAATGTCCATCCTCTCCTGCATAATTGTAGGAAATAATTCTCAAAGAAAACTTTCTTGAATTGTTCCCACATTACCTCCTCTGTTCTAGCCCCACCCTGGTGAGCCTCCCACTAAAGGTTGGCTTCACTCTTCTTTATGTAAGTCACAGAAGAAAACTTATGCGGCTCAACTACGTTTGTAATAACAAACGCCTTCTCTATTTTTTTTACCCAGGTCTAGGCCTCTATTGGGTCCGTCGTTCCTTTGAACTCCGGCGGACCTACTCTTTTAAACTTCTTTAAAGGTAGTCGTTCTGGCTACTCTAGGTCTCGTGAGTATTCTACCCCCGGTTTGGATAAATGCAGCCGTTAATAACTTAACAAACTCTTGCATAGGGTTGCTCAAACCCCCTTCACTATCATTATGTGATTCCGGTTCCTTGATTACGTTATCTTTTCCTTGGGGCATTGTCAAATAAAATTTCATTATCATCTATTGACTTACTTTATTATTAATCGCCACATACCAACTCACACCATAACAAATCATTTCCATGAAAACTTCATTATATACATATGCTTCTTCATAGTCTGAAACTATTTACAATTTGTTCTTATAGCCAAAAGCTATTACATTTCTATCCCGCAATTGAACTTCACAAAAGTTGGGATTTACAAAAGATTACCCTTTAAAAGAGGGTTTTACATCACTACTCATGTTTTTACAACTCTAACATTTTAGTAATGCATAACAGCATCCTCGTGTTTCTCATTCGCAATCATTGCTACGGTATCCCGACTAGTAGTATGACGGGTTTGTCCTGACTCATTGGAATAACAAGCAACTTTCAACTTGAAATCCTTATGAGCACTCTCATGGATGTAAGACATCCGTGCTATCTTCATGTCCTTCTCCCCCAGTTCTCTACGAAGCTCATCGGCCTCCTTCTTAAAATTCCTAGCCTGCTCTGCCATAAGCACCTGCTTATCATGCTCTAACTCAAAATCTGCTTCTGCAGACTCCTTCGCTACATAGAGATAACTAATCTCTTCACTTTGATTCTGCACAACTGTATCCAGTTGCACATTCTTGTCAAGCGCTGCCAGATACAATACTTCCATTGCATCTGGAGGTGGTGACTCCAATGTAGGTACCACTGTAGTAACCGATGTTACCTCTCTTTCTGCCTCCATCTCATTCATCATACTAAGGTATGACGTTATATCCATCTCTCCCTTGGAGTAATCTTCCTCAGAAAAGTACCCCTCTATCTCCGACTCCTCTAGAATCACTAATGGTACCTCCGCCACTGGCATAGGTACAGGCTCTACTCGGTTCACAAGCTCTTCGCTCACCGTGTGTATATCTCTATACATCAAGCTATCAATCGACATCCTACAATAACACATATGTTGATTAGTACATAACACAGAATCGTATAAGTAAAAATCACATTTAATTTATTTAGGGTTACTTTCCATCTTTTAAATCTTCTGATACTGAGTTTCCTCAATACCTTATTGACTTATTCAACTCAAGTAAAGCTCAAGTTTTTCTTTGGACTTCTCTTCCTTAACGAGGTTATTAGCCTAAGGTTCTTCCCCCCTTAAGTTTTATAACCTAATGCTTTGATACCAACATGTGACGCCCCCAAATTCAGGTCTCTTTCAACCCGGCAGATTGTGCTTCACGGTGCTACAGTTAACATAACATTCAATTGAAAAAGCCTCAAAAGAACGAATATGTCTTACATATATTCCAAAACAATACTACCATTCCCCAGGTTCTTTATAACCGTTACATTTGTTCTTGTCATAATATCAAATATTATCATTACAAACATATACTATTACATAGGTATGCTACAAGTTCGCTTTAGCCTCCACTTTAACCTTGTTGAATCCTTTGATCATATCGTCTAAGCTGCAATCATATGGTTCAAGCAAGTGTGAGCATAACAAGCTCAGCAAGTACAACAATTTCATTTTAAAAGCATGCTTGAAACATAAGAATCATATATCTTCAATAACTGGATGATAGTTATGAAGTACTATCAATAATTCAAAATAGCTTCCTTTTTCCTTCAAAACATTTTACAATAACAATAATATGAAATTCATCAATTCTGGTTCAAGACGTGAACGTCTTATAGTTTCTTTGAAAAGGACAACCCGGCACTAAGTCCGTAAGTCCGGCATAGCTTACGAGCACTTCTGAGTGAGTAGCTCATAGTACTCTATGTTGATCAACACTACATCCATTAAACGTGTGTACGTTTAAGTTGTGACAACCTTACGTGCCCATCGAATACTCGATGAAAATACATTTGTTTATTCAAATTCAGGCTTACCTTGAATCCGTACCAATTAGTTGGCATAGGATAGCGTTAGCAATTCTATATTGAAAGACTTATAAACAGTTCAATAAATCTCTTACGATTAGTCTAGCCGAGCTAAAACTGGCACCGACTCTTTCTTTAAAACCATACATGCATCTCATAACTTGAATCACTTGAAAACCTGGCTAACACGAAGGTTAGACAAGCGTTTAAGAAAAACTGGCCTTCAGTGTCCGCTACAGTACAATTACGTTTCCTTTGAGTCTTTACAGTCTCTACAATACATAATCACATAACATACCACATTAGGTCATGAACGAACATACTTGGTTCCTAAAGAATCTTACCCTTCTTCTCAATCTAATCCCGTATTAGATTTGTTATTATGGGTTCCGGCTTTCTGTCATTCTTTTACATCATCCTTACCAACTTCGTTCTCTTATACTTAAGTGAAATTATTTCACTAATACAACTCGGTTCGAGTTAATCATCTTTCCTTACGGTTTACTAATGTTCTTACATTATTAAACGACATTTTAATCGTCCTTGCTTAAGTACGTTTATTGCATACCATTTGCGTTCATCTTACTTGACTTTCTTTTAACCCTAAGTGATCATACTTGGGTTTTAATTATGACTTAATAATGTTTTATTAAGTCCTTTAGTTTATTGTTGGACAATTCCATTGAAGCTCTACTTGCAATCATTCTTTACTGTCTAGCTTTTAAGATTGGCGTTGCGGCGCTGGTGATCCTTTGCTGTGCCGTGCTGCGGCGTCGCCCATTAGGGCTTGGAGACCGGACTCGGCGCTGCGGCGCGAGTCCCTTTGGTAACTATCGTGCTACGGCGCGAGTTTGCAGTGTGCTAGGTTACTGTTCCGCGCCGTGGTGTGGGTCATTTTTCCTTGGGTTGGCGTCGCGGTGCCAACTCTGTGCACCAGAAAAATTTTCAGTTTTTTGAAATTTTGTGAACTTGTCGGACGCATAACTTCTTCGTTATAAGTCCGAATTGGCTCTTTCAAAAGCCTAAGGTTCACAAATTACGTAATCTACATGATAATTCAAGAATTTTATCTATTCGACTTCGTTTGCTAAAAATTCACCTATTAGTCCATTTTTAACGAAAACGATAAACGTCCGTGAACGTTCAACGCTCGTTTCTTCGTTCTAAGTCGGAATCCGGCTATTTTCGAGTCCGCAACTCTATAATGATAAATACGACTTGTCTCCATTGAAAACCAATGTTTCCAAGCTCAATATCAAAATTCGACTTCCATTCCGAGAATTTCACGAATTCGACGATCGTCGTCTAATCGTGTGAATTCCGGCGAAACTTCGTTACTTGAGATTTATAGACCATTTCACTTGGATTCAATCCATCATATTATCATCTTGACATACATGCTTTGTTAACTTATAAACATGATAAGTTATTACTTGCTCATTGTGAGCTTATGACTTGTACCATTTCAATTACTTAGATATTCATTTCTCATAACTTATGCCTTCTTTTCATATGGCTTATCATGGTTACTAACTTCTAACCAATACTTTTGCTTCTTAATATCATGCTAACTTTATTTGTGTAATCATGTTACAAGTTCTTACAATTCTTATAAGTTCATTATTGTTCTTCACAAGTTCTTAACTTATAAGTATAAATGACTTATTCATAACCTATTACGGCTTAAGTCCATTAACCATTCCTTATTCCAATCTCTTCTAAGCATGCTTGTTCTACCAATACCCCCTTCTCTAACAATAGAAGAGAAAGAGAAACATGGTTCAAGAACACTTACTCTTGAATAACACTTGGAAAATCTTTAATCTCCTTCTTGATTCTTGCTTAATGAAAACTCTAGCTTCTCTAGTTTTTTCTCTCAACTTATTAGTTGTTGGTGGAAAATCTAACAAGGAAAGTTTAACTTATTTGTGCTTATTCTCTCAACCAAATAAGTTACTTATATATGAGAGGAGTTGGATGAAAATGAAACAACCACAAAATGAACTCCAAGCTCTCTATTTATAGGAAATCCTAGATGAGGGTATAATGGTCAAAAGGCCATCCACCTCCTTACTATTCATTACTTCCTAATTAAGTTAACTTGGTCACCACTTCTACTTAGCCACCAAGTCACTTTCTCACCACTTAAGTTATCCATTGCTTAGTCATTAAGTCTCTTGCTAATCACACAATTTGTTTGCCCATCAAGTCTACCCACTTTACATTTGGATTGCTCCATGGATCATGGCTAATTCATTGGGCTTGGTTAATTCATCAAACACTTGGGCTTGATTGTCACATTATATTGGACTCCTACTATTAAGTTTATAATCCTACAAGTCCCATCCCTTTAAATTACATAACTTAACATTTATACCCCACGTATAATTTTCGTATGCTATCTCGTATATTAATTCTTAATATACGTTATCTCATTCTTCATACATGATAGTACAATACGTCATATTATACTTACATTCAATACTTGGCTCACATAATACTTAACAAATCCTACCAATTCTACAAATTCATTACAATTGGCTTAAAACCTTATAACGTATAATCACGAATAATTCTCGTATTCTAGCTCGTATACTTATTCCACATATATGACATACCATCATTCATACGTACTCGTATAATACATCGTATCATACTCATATTCATTACTTCGTATAATACCTACGTATTATACGATCATTACTTAATTCATTAATCGTATTACATTTCCTTCTCTTAAATCATTTTCCTTAAACGTTAGGTTTTAAGTCCGCATGCGAAAAACTGCGTTTTTCATAACTGAAATATTATTGGATATTCCATCTCACATCGATATTCTATCATTACGTATTTCTCGGAAGTTCAAAAATATTTCCCGAGCAGAAATGCGTGAATAGTATTTTTCGAAAAATTTCTCGGAAAGCTTTTATTTTCGTCTTGGAAATTCAAACACTTTAATTCTACCACGTAGCCAAAATCCTACGATGTTCTGACATTTCTAGGTCATAGAACGACGTTCGATTAGCTTGCTCCATAAATAATCAATTAAATTCATTTAATAAAAAATAAAAATTTAATTCTCAAAAAAATCCGATTTTCTGGGGCGTTACATTTGGTCCGACACCAAATATAGCACCACAAAATTTGAGGTTTGAAGATTCTGTAAATATGGTTGCTGCACTTGATGACAATGAATTAGTTTACCATGACCCAACATTAATCTATAGTCGGTCCCATTCCTTGGTGGGGCCTACAACTTATGTCAGCCAGTCATTCAAGCTTAGCAGGCTCTCCTTACATGAGACTAATTATGAATTTAAGGAGGAAGTCAACAGTTCAACTTTAAAAAAATATCAGGAATCTTCCATTAGTTGTGATGTTCTAGAGAAATATACAGTTGAAGCTGATGGTAATACTCATAATGACCGAATAGGACTTGATGATTTTGAAGTTTTCAGTTCTAACTCCAGTTTCTCTCTCCCCCCACCTCTCTCTCTCACGCACACACACACCCCTTACTCTCTCTCTCTCATAGTTTAATATTTATTTCTTTGCAATATAGGAATCTGCAGGTGGTGGTTCAAAGGTGTAAAATCATAATGTTAAGTTTGTGACTTTGTCAATCCTCTCCTTAACTTCTTTACAAATGCGCAAGTGGGTTTGTATAATGATAACAGATTTGGGTTGGTTGAAGGAGTGCAATTTTTGTTGTAATATTGCAGGCCATAGATTGTTTACATGAACTTAGACATGTACAGTCGTGTCATTAGGATCACAAAGTTGGAGGAAAATAGTCAGACTGCATAGCACCACTCCTGCTTTAAAATCTTGCTACTTAATACACCCTTGATAACATTCATGATGCATCTGTATAGGAATTTTGAAAAATATTGATGGTATGCATACTAGAAACATACATTTTCAGCTTACTGATATCAATGATCCTACATGTGTGCACATTTTCTTAACAGGTCTGGGAATTGACAGCTAATAATATTATCATGGTTTCGGCAATTGGAAATGATGGACCACTTTATGGTACTTTAAACAATCCAGCAGATCAAATTGAAGTAATCGACGTGGGTGGCATTGATTATAGTGATCACATAGCCTCATTTTCATCACGAGGCATGAGTACATGGGAGATTCCTCATGGGTAGTGTACCAGCATTTCTCCCTCCTACTCTGGTTATCACTTTTAGGGTTTATGTTTCTCAATATATAGTTTCTTCTGTAGTGAGAAATAAAATACACAAGATAGACACGTGATCAAGGCCTATAGTTGGTTTTAGTGACTGACATGTCAGACAAAATCTGTTCTAATTTGGCTAGCTAAAACATGATGCGGCTTGAGACTTCATGTTCTCTTGTTCAATTGAAATGTTAATACAAGTAGTAACTAATGACATATTATCATAAATGTTCTACAGAGTTGCTGATGCTGACAAATTTGTAAACAAGGTAGCTTAAGGTTCAGGAACATTTTCAAAGTTCTAGAATAATATAGTGTCCTCTTAAATGTTGAATTGCTGATGAATCCTACTGCCAAAATTATCCCAGATATGGCTTTCGCCCAAAATGAGAAAGACGTGACTGTGACTGCAACAGGCCGAAAGCTGAAGGTATATTCACTTATCTGAAGAGCTTTTTCGTATTTAGTATATACAAGCCAATTTAATTGTGATTTGTGAAGGAGTGCTTTGGGGGGAAACTCCCTTAGTTGAATGATATCCACCAACTTTCTGATGTTTGTTTTCCCTTCATAAAAACAGAATCTGGAAAGGTTATGTACCTTTATTTTGAATAATTTGCTTATTATTTATTCTTTATATCCCATTATATCAATTATGAGTTGCTTCTTCGTTATGGATTGACTGCAGGTTGTTGCTACTCTTGGAACTTACGATATTGCACTAGAGCTGGGAAAGAAGGTGTTATGTCAAAGGTGTTTCTCAGTTTATTGAAAAGTTCTGCATTGTTAGTTTTGCTTTACCTTTCTATCATTTTATCCTAGTTTTTATATAACTTCTCAATTGTAATACGAAGCTGTTAGGTTTTCTATATTGTCCAAGAGTTAGTTTGTATAAGACTCTAAGCTGATCTCATAAATGATGATACTTAGCCCTCTGGCTGCTACAAAAAGAAAGCACACAGCAAACTACTATTATTCATTTGTGTTCAATATGAAGCAGACTTCTTTATCCATTTGACAAATTTGTCCATTTCAGTTTCACCCAGTCTACTTCTTTATTGGTGCTTCTTTTTTCTTTTAAGAATTGTATTATATAATTGTGTTCCACTTCCTTCTCTTGGATTTTTTGACAGGGAACTTACATCACACAGATATTTTCTTTAGCTGTCCTCTTATCCATCATGTTCATATACAACTAGGTTTGAAAAAATATAATGTTTGGCCTTGATTGTTTTCTTTTGAAGGCTCCATTTCTTTGGACTAGTTCCTTATCTGCCTATATGTGTTCATCCTTCTCAGATGGGTGGAATTGATGAAGCTGCACTTTATCGCCTTTCTCTTGTCACTGAAATGAGTAAACGAATTCTACAGTGCTATGTAACATGTTCATTTATATTTATATTGAAAAGTGAATTTGAGATGCATATATGGATAGTTTGGTATGTATTTTGTGGATGTAATAATTTGAAACTGTAAACGAATGATATTATTGGGATGTATTTTGAATGGTTGATACATTTTGACTTTAAATTTAAATGAGAATTTAGACCTTTTGGCTATATATCATGGCATTTGCATATTGCAGGTGCATTGGTAATGTAGGTGAACCACAAATTTTTTTTCCTTTTTTTTAATCTACGACATTTTAAAAACGTTGTGTAAATGTGCCTAAACGTTGTCTGATATACTAAACAACAATATTTTTATCCAAAAAATATTGTGGAATTATACTTTCTACAACGCTTTTAAGCATCTGCTATTTTTTGAAAAACAAATCTATAACGTTTTTTTTTTCTAAAAAACGTTGTGTATTGTGCTTAACTACAACGTTTTAAAAACGTTGTGTAAGGGTGTCAAATAGACAACACCCTTAACCACGACGTTTTTCTGATAGAAACCACAACGTTTTTTCCGTGTTGTCTATTTATTGTTTTGTAGTAGTGAATGTATCATCCAAGGGCCTTGTATACAAGTTTATATAGAATTCAAGAGAGAGAAAGTGCACATTTAGCCTAATTTGATCACTTACAGTTAGCCATATTCTCTCAAGCTCAAACCCACGAAATTCTAGTGTTAGATCAGTCACAAATCAAGCCCCACGAACACCAACATCAAATCAGAAGCATAGAAATCAGAATTAAATCATAAAGAGGTAAACCTTAATCTAGAAATTTGACTTTTGATCTTGTGTTAGATGTAATTTTTTTTGTGTTAAATATGTTGTATGGAGTCTAATAAAGTGATCTGGGTTGATAGATGTTAGATCCATAATGTCTATAGGCTCAAATCTAGTATTTTACAAAATCTAGAAAATTTTTGTTTGGTGGTCTGTCAACGAATATCAGTCCTTATATCTCTGTGATCTGTAAAGATTTTTGTGTTTTGAAAGTTTGTAGTTGTAGTCGGTTATGTGCTCTTTGATCTGGATCAAAAATCAAGTTCATATCAATAACGGATTGAAAGATAATCGAGGTTAAAAGCCGTTGACCGGCCATGACTGGGCGTTTCTGGGTAACCCAGAAACTGCCCAGAAATGGTCTGACAAGACTTTTGACGCCTCGAATCTTGCATGATGTTGTTGATTTGTGTTTGTTGTTGCATTAAAGTTATAGTATTGTAGTTATAATACGTGATAATGCTCTTAGATCACTTTTATCACAATCATACTGGATTTTGGGGGATGGTCAAACCAAGCAAAAGTTCACGGATGAGCTTTCTTGGTAACCCAGAAAGTTAATGAGCGTGGCTTCTGACATAGTTTGACCGGACAAGATCTTGCTATTATGTTGTTGTTTTGTTGATTTTATGTAATAGAAATGTTGTCCTACACGTTGGCTAAATACTGAAGCTTATAGATCACTAAACCATTACATGATCAACAAGTTATGGAAGCCCAAAACTAGCCAGTCGAACTGTTCATTTCTAGGTAACCCAGAAAATGAAGAACAGCTCTGACAGCTTGTTCATGACTCCAGATCTATTTTGTTATGCGTTGTTTGGCCATGTTTGTTGTTGGATTTTGTTGTCGTGCATTAGTACTACAATATCTGACTAACAACTTGCCCAGAAACATCAGGATCTGATCAGAAAGCTTGGTCAAACTAAGCCCCTCGAAATTGGGTATGAAGATCTGGGTTTGCGTGAAGAACATGAAGAACACCTATAGCGACGGTTTTGTCGCTATAGGCAGTCTTTAGCGACAGTTTTATTAAAATTAATTAAATTAATTTCTAAAAATCATTTAAAAATAGAAATTAATTTCCAAAAATTACAAAAATAATTTTAAAAATTATTTGAAATTATAAAAATTAACGTTTAATAATTTGAAATATTTTTCATAAATATTAGTATTTATTTAAATATTATTGATAATTGATTTATTTATTAAATGCATTAAATAAATTAATTAAAAATAATTTTATTATATTAAAAAATTATTTTAAGTGATAATAAGTTATTTAAAAATATTTTAAGTTATAAAATATAACTTTTAATATTTTAAAGCAAATTTCATTAATTATTTAATATTAATAATATTAGACAATTAAATTAAATAAATTAATTAAAATTGATTTTTGTATTATAAAAATCATTTTAAATGAAAATAAATAGTTTTAAAATATTTTAAATTATAAAATATAACTTTTAATATTTAAAGGTAAATTTCATTAATTAATTACTATTAATGATATTAAATTTATTTAATAATTATATTAAATAATTTAGTTTAAAAATTATTTTTATTACTATAAAAATCATTTTAAATAAAAATAAAGTGTTTAAAGATATTTTAAATTATAAAATATAACTTTTAATATTTAAAGGATAATTTCATTAATAATTTAATATTAATGAGATTTATTTAACAATAATAATATTAAATTTAATTAATAATTATATTAAATAAATGGTTTAAAATGGTTTTATTAATTTAAAAATTATTTAAAAGGGATATAAATGAATTAAAAATATTTTAAGTTATAATTAATGACTTTTAATATTTGGATAAACAATACATTAATATTCTAAATATTAATGGTAATTATTTAAACATGATTTTAATTGTTTTAAAAATCATTTAAAGTTAATATAAATATTTTAAAAATAGTTTAAGTTATTTTAAATAATTTAATATTTTGGCAATGGTTTCATTAATACTTTAATATTATTTAAATATTAATGATAATGAATTATTAATATTTAAATTATTTAATAATGATTCTGGTGTTTCAAAAATCATGATAAATTGGAATAATTATTTTAAAATTATTATAAGGTCATGAAAAATAATACGACTAGTGTTTAAATTCTCTAAATGAATATTTAACTGCTGTATAGAGTCTTAGACTTGATAAATACCCGATAAAGTTGTTGGTACACCGACATATTTCAGAAATTGATCTGAACTTAGATAGTTTAACTTGATAAATGTTTATTTGTGATTTAATGGTTGTTAAACATATGTGACATTGTGATTAGGTTATGTGTTGACTGCAAAGAGCAGTACTATGTGTTATAGTATGTTATTCTAATCGAATGAATGATCTATTTAATGATAGGGATTGACATAAAAGATAAAAACTAAGTTGTGTAAGCAGCAGATAAGGCAAGCATCTTACCTTTGCATTTTCTTTATGCAATGGACATGAGTAAGAATGTTTCAGAATTATATTATTACTGTACAGATTATTAACCCTATTGTTATATATATTATATGCGCTCATTGATTATCAACATGTTAGTATATGGTAATTCAGATATATATTATGTTCGTTAATTTCTATAAATGGTTATACAAGTGTCCCCACTTGGATAATCATTGTATTTAATAACATGTTGATACACCTTTGTTAATTACCCGTGTGTGCGTGTGCGTGTGTGTGTGTGTGTGTGTGTATATATATATATATATATATATATATATATATATATATATATATATATATATATATGTTGAATTATAGATTATTGTTGAATAAGATAAAACCTTTGGTTTGGAACCCCGACAAGTATGAACATCCCGTTCACGGGAAAATTTTTTATGCACCCAAGGTGGACAGAGTGAACGATAACATCGTTCTTGCATGTAGTATTGATCAATACAGGGCATAAGGGGCTGATCACCCCCCGTGCCCGTAAGTTATGACGGTTTGCAGATGAATTTCTGTTTAACCTTTTCGAAAATAGAAAACAATGTTCATAGTATGTTACCTTAACCCTATTTATAATCAATACGTAGTTTCAAAAATTTGATAGAGAGTTGTTATGTTATTATTATCGGTTCAGATTACTTCACAACTATTGACTTGTTGTAGAAGTGTACTACAAAGAAAATATTTAACCCTTTCATCTAATGTTTATAATTGTTATTACTTGCTGGGCACTCAAATACTTGCTCTTGCTTAAATTAAATATTTTCAATTAAGTATGATCAACCCGAAGACTCAGGCAAGAACAAGGGAAAAGGAAAGCTGTTCGAATGAGATTTATAATATTCTATGTAATAGTTATAGTTTATTAAGACAATGATACATATTATCTATAATGTAATGAATGTTTAAAGGTCTCGTACCTGAGATTTAAACTTTGATGCATATGTTGTAAAACCCCAACTTTTTGAATAAAGATGAATTTTCTATAAATATTATTTTTGAATATTATGGAGTAAAATTGATATAATGTTATAGTTGAGGGTAATATTTATAAATTTTGCAAAGTAAGCAAGTTGTTATAAAATATTCGTTTGGTCGGAGAATATTCTTTTTGTCAAGAAATATCCGTACGACGGTACAATCATTGGTGGACCCCATAACAGAATTATTGTCGGATTGAGAAAACGATAAAAATATTTTATTAAAAATAACGACGAAAGTTTTACCGTTGATACTATTGAACTACTCGATAGTAAAAGTACAGTAATACGTGTGGTTGCATAGTAGCACACGGTATTAATTATTAATGCTTATGTGAGAAGTCACTCAGTTTGATTCAATTATTGTCAATTAATAATATGAATTATTTAGCGATAACGAAGTTTTGTTTTATTCGTATTATTAACTTAATAAAACAGAAACATCTTTTTATATAAAACAAAATACTTTATTAAAGTTATTCTATAAATAGAATATATTATATTTTATTTAAAAGATTTTTCTTTAAATATGGACCGTCAGATTAAAGTAAATCAATCTGGACCGTTCATGAATTATTTACTATGCATTCCATTTTCCTATAAATAGAAGCTCATTCCTTCATTATTTTCTTACGAATTCACTGAACTCTAGAGCGAGAAACTATAGAGAGAAACTATAGAGAGAAAGAAGAAAAGTATTCTGCTACTTAACTACTTCTTTATTTCAGTTCTTCTTTAAAACGGTAAGGGGTATTATTTCTTTTGTATTCATGAAGAGAACTTCTGTTATTCCATTATTTATTATTCTGTTGGAATAACCTGTATACGTGGTCTACCCTATACTTGGTGGCATTCTTCTATTATTCTGTTGGAACATCCGGTTTGTGTGTTTTACACCGGACCTGGTTCTGTCTTTATTATTATTCTGTTGGAACATCCTGTCTGTGTGTTTTACACCGGACCTGGTTCCGTCTTTATTATTATTATGTTGGAACATCTTGTCTGTGTATTTTACACCGGACCTGGTTCCGTCTTTATTATGATTCTGTTGGAACATCCTGTCTGTGTGTTTTACACCGGACCTGGTTCCGTCTTTATTATTATTATGTTGGAACATCATGTCTGTGTGTTTTACACCGGACCTGGTTCCGTCTTTATTATTATTCTGTTGGAACATCCTGTCTGTGTGTTTTACACCGGACCTGGTTCCGTCTTTATTATTATATTGGAACATCATGTCGGTGCAAATTTTGTCTGACCTGGTTCCGTTATTATTATTCTGTTAGAATAACCTGTCTATGCGAAGTACCGCATGCATAGTGATTTATTTTGTTATTCCATTCTTTATTATACGCAGTTGGTTAAAACCTTGACTTCTATACTCCATGAAATTAGTGAAATATCCTTGATATTTGTGCTTCATCCAGTATATTTTCATAGAAATATTCTTCTGAGCATTCTTGAATTTTACTGCACAAAGTAGTATCATGTTGACAATTTGGACGTTATTAGTTCCTGGATAAATTAATTCTTGAACTTGTTTTATTGAATTCTTATATCATTGTCATCATCCTCATGTTTATATTATGGTGAAAGTCATCTGTGGCCTGTAGTGCATAGATGAACTTGGTATGATTATGACCAGGGATTATTCGGTGTAATCATGACCGTAATGTTACAAATGATGTGGTAAAAGTCCTCATTGGCCCGTAGTGCATTGATGTACAGTTGTTGGCATGATCATGACCATTAATGAATAAACAAATATTCTTGGCCCGTAGTGTATGGATAATTGTGGTCGTGATACTAAAGAATATCCTTGGCCGTAGTGCAGGGGTGATTCGATGATGTGGAATATTTGTTAAGCTGAGTCTCAGCGATAACAGTGATGAAAACCCTTTTAGATCATAAAAGATAGTAGATTTTATTTTCTACTTGACTCTTTTAATGGATTGCTTGTTCCGCTGCAGTTAAACTTGATGTCTATTATATTTTATCAGTTTAACATTGTTGGAGACTAATGATAATTTATTCTGCATTATCTTAGTCATAATATTTCTTACTGGGCTAGTTGAGCTCACCCTTTCTTTCACTGTTCTCTTCAGGAAATGAGAATATAGTTGGGACGAGTCGGGGAACGGAGTGATGGACCAGATGATAGTATTAGTAGTCGTCACTATTCTGTTAAATAGTGTGACAATAATTGTAATGAGGACTCTTTTTGAGTTTCTGTAATCTCTAGTAGACAATAATTGTATTCAAACTCACAGTTATGTTTTGTCGTATTATACACGACAGTTGTATTAGTAAGTTGTATTTAAATTCTGTACCATGTATCTGGAGACCCAAGATGGGTGATGTATACCAAATTTTGGGGGCGTCACATATGTAAATTAAGTTTGATATTTAGATTATTGTTATTATTATTAGTATTATTTAGATCATAGAAATAGTATCGTGAAGCACCGAATTCGGGTTTCAAGTACCTGAATTTGGGGGCGTCACATTATCGAAAATTAAAAACAAAGTTCATAATCTGTTGACTGCTCTCCATTTATAGTTAGTACATAGTTTCAAAAATTTGTTATAGAATTGATATGTTGTTATTATTGGTTCAACTTACTTCACAATTATTGATTCGTTGTAGAAGTGTTATTCAAAAAAAACATTCAATCCTTTTAGCTAATATTTATTGTTGCTATTACTTGCTAAGTAATCAAATGCTCATTCTTACTTTAAATATAAATGTTTTCAGCTAAGCGTGATCAAACAGAATGCTCTGCCAAGAATAAAAGAAAAGGAAAGCAAACAGAATAAGTTTATTGGTATTTATGTAATAGTTAGACTTTATTAAGATTTTGATATTTAATAATTATCATGTAATGAATGTTTAAAGGTCGCGTACCTGGGATTAGACTCTGATATATATGTAAATTCAGTTTGATATTTATATTATTGTTATTATTCCGCTCAAAAAAATGGTATCGTGAAGCACCGAGTTCGGGTTTCAAGTACCTAAATTTGGGGGCGTCACACATAATCTGTTATAGGTTGCTTTCAAAAGATTTTGGAGTATCAAACACATAAAAATTGGGTTGTAAGAAGAAAATTAAAGTAGCAGTGTGTGAAAATGGCTTAATTGAGTCCAAAAGTTATGTTCAATCCTTGTAACAATTTGTAAATTGATTGTAGATTGTGTTAATACATTCAAAAATGAAAACAACGTAATTGAAATGGTGTAATTTGACTAAGAATTGGAGATTTGGTAATTAAATTCGTTAAATGTGTTGAAAATGGAGAAAATAACAAAAAACATGGTTTTAATCCTTTAAAGTTTGGTTGTTTTGTTGTTAAAAGTATTATATCTATGCTTAACAATGTTGTAGTAAGTTTATAGCTTTTGGGTGTGGTGAATTGCTGTAGAAATTGAGAAAAGTGGAGTTTGGATTGTAATAGGGGAAGCTGCTACAGTTTTTGTCTGCGTACTGGCGCAGCTGCGCCGGTACCAAAGGCAGAAACGGCGCAGCTGCGCCTGTTGGCTTTCTGAGGTCGAGCACCAGTGCAACTGCGCCGCTGCCAAGGCTTGGGGCAGCGCAGCTGTGCCGTACCCTGAGCAGAGACAATGTATTTTTTTAGATTGCAGTCTGTGAGGTGTTGACATAACCTAGTCTAGTATGTATAATAAGATATTAATCATACCATAAGATATAATATGACATCCCTAAATCTAGGTACTTCATTTCCACAAGATTTGGTGCTCACTATTCATACATTCGTACTATCTACCTAAATAGATTAATATTTAAACCATAATCCTCCCTTTAAATAGGGTTACATCATTAACTTAAAAAAAACATCCCAGGTTATCTAACCTTTAAACATCATTCAAGTGCGGAAATAAAATTATTACATTACATCATTATTAAAAAGTCTATGGCCATCACGGTAAACAAAATTACAAGTTTGCATCACTTGTACATTTTTCCATTTCCTTTGCTAGTTGAAGGCTCATCTACCTTCTCAACCTTAGCTGCAATGAGTATATAAATACCCAAGGGTGAGCAAAAAAATTGCTCACTGGATATAATAATAGATCAACAGAACAATAATAATAATAATTGCCAACAATAGGCTCATCAAAACTGAATAGTATTATAATAATGATAATCAAAAATTAGAATCCAAAATATGGAATATATCTAACTGAGGGTCATAAGACCATGAACTATGTCCACAGTTACGAGTAATCTTTCAACTCCAAATTTAACAGTCATAAGACTATAAGGACTCCTCGTACTTAGGGGGATCAGTCCATCGTATAATGTATTGTGCACAAACATTTCAACGCTAAGCGTAAATTTTCCCTCTATTAATAGGGTTGTTCATCTCAATATTTAGAATATAAGTCTGCACCAAAGAAAGTTTGGTTTGGATAAGCTTCAAGGGTAATTTGAAGTTTAACAAACATCAACTAGAGGACTAGTTGAATCAATAGTGTTTGATAACACAACAGTTGATCAATAATAACATAATATGGAACAATGAATAAGTGTAAGCGAATTAACTATATATTGAACTCATGCTTAAGAACAACCACAAAGCATAAGTATTGGATGACAATAAACCTTGCTTGAATAAAATTTAAGCTAGGACTAGGTATTATTAAATATACATTAAGTAATAGCAAGATAAAAATAAAGCTTGCTCAATATGAAAATGAACTAAGATAATTCAACATTAGAAGCTAAAATTTGAGAAAATTGCATTCATAATACATGAACAACAATACAGGAACTTGTTTAACAATAAACAAGTTAGAATACATCAATAAATATTGGAATTCAAAACTTGATCGAGCAAAGTTACTGTTAAAGCTAGCTTGCTCAAATAATGATTAGGAATACAAAGATTCGATTAATGAAAGATTAAAGTAAGAAACTTGCTCAATGTAAATGAATAAAGTTACACAATGTGATAATAGAATTAGAATACTTGCTCAATATAAAAAGAAAGTTTACAAACTTGCCTCGAGCGTAAGCTACAATATTAAACTCACGTTCACCTACACATTGGTTTAGAACCACATTATCTATTAGATATGCTAACATACCACAGCATATACATTTCTAGCTACACTTATCATCTTAGGACAAGTTTTATGCTACCATATATATTTTAGAATTCCCAAGTGTTAACATCACAACACATATCTAACATTCATTGTATAACTAAGTTATCACATAATGCATTCGTAACCTACTAATCACTTTTACAACCTTGAATTCATAATCCATATAACACCACTCTGTTTTAGCCTTGTTGTTACATGGTGGACACATTAACCTATCATTAATCTAAGTTAAATTGAACGCCCAAAGTCTGTATAATTAACAGACTTCACTGTCTGTGGCAGGGTACTCACGCTGCCGCGCAAGTTTTATACTGGGTTGAGGCGCGCCTGCGCCAAAGGGCTACGCGCCCGCGCGACACACAGATTCCAGTTTTGCAGAACATGGTTACGGTAGTTTTCTTAAGCTAACTAACACGAATTTCACCCACTAAATAGTACTAATAACATGTAAAAATGGTATAGAACTATCACAAACATATTTGTGAACATATTCCACCAATTAGAAAAATTTAACATCAACTAAAACTATTTTAATTTCTCAATCTTCAAGTTTTTCATATAAAACTCTATTTTTTTTATATTCATCCAAAAATTATCACTGTGAATTCAATACCTGGCCAAATCATCTTATTCAAATTACGTTATGTTTGTATCTCAATGAACCAACATATACAAGCGTCAATTTACAGTTTCACATACGAATTGACCACTAAAATTGATACTTTTCATGAACATATGAAAAATACATATATTGTCAAAAATTTCTACTACTGTCAAACAAAATCAGCATGAATTTCTTATTTTAAACATAACTCTAATCATTGCAAACAAATACAATTTCAATTACTAACTATATAATCCATAATTCAATAATTGATTTTACAGAACATGAGAAAATTCTTGCCGAAAAACCCTTATATATATATATATATATATATATATATATATATATATATATATATATATATATATATAACACTAAGGTTGTATAAGAAGTACCTTCAAATTGCTTGCAATCCTTTTTGCTAAACTCTGCAAATGCTCTGAAATCCTTCTCTCTCAAATTCTCTCAACTCTTACAAAACTCAGTACTCTCAAACTTAGGAAATAGAATGCGTAATAAAAAAACCAAAAACTGAAAACCTTAATACGCTACTAATTGAAATATCAGTTATAATGTATATAGTATAAATATATTATATTTATTATTTTAATTTAATTTGTTTATTTTATTTAAATTCAAAATTAGAAATACCAAAAGCCATAAGGCTTGTTTGGCAAAACCCTTTAAATTTTAAAGAATTAATATCTTTGAACCTTGTTTGGATAAAACTAAATTAAAACTACTTTAATTTATTTTAATAACTTCTCATAATATAGTTATTTGTCACACTTTATTTAAGCAAGCTTTCATATTTAATTTACTTAATTCAAATAACAATTAACTAAATAAATTATTTAATCACATAACTCAATGCAAATAATAAACCATCAAATTGAAATATCAACATATTAATAATTTCCTTAACTCATTAATTATTTATTTACAAATGATTAACCAAATAAAAATCAAATTAATTAAACAAATATTTATGCAACGATAAATACATCCACTAAATATTTATATAATTCAATAAATATTTAATATTACAATTAAAATTCTGGAGTGTTATATATAATAACAGATTGTAATGTATTGTAATACTAAAAATAAAGATTTGTAAGTAATTACTTAACAAGTTATATAATGATTGAAATTCAATGTCTGTAAGAGTTAGAGGTGAATGCTAAAGTTTTATATTATATGATATTAAGTTTTCAGATTCGTGTTGTGTGGTTAACCAACATGGTTAAACTTTAAGTTAAAGGTTATGAGAATTGAACCGAACCTATAAGGTTAATGATAGTATAGCTAACCGATGATGGAACTCTAATGGTATATGTAGGGTGTTTGGCGAACATTTATTATACTTGTGTAGCTTACGCATGATGCAAGTTTCCTAACTTCATTCTCTTTATAATGAATGCAAGTTTCATAACTCTATTTATCTTTTGTTGTCAAGCAAGTTCTCTAACTCTAATTGTTCATTATGCAAATTCCTAAACCATATATTTAAGTTGAGCAAGTTTATTGATTCCATCTCGTTTATGATTACGCGAGCTCTTGTATTCTAATTCTTTACATTGAGCGAGTTCCGCACTCCTAATTGTTGTTCTTGCTTGTTAAAGCATAAATTGTTCAAGATTGTTGCCCTAAATGAGTTTCTAACTCTTTTGGATGTAATACTTTATATTTACCATGTCTATTCAATTGTATGTTGTTATTATTCAATCTTGACTTAAGTATCATTGTTCAATCTTATATTATTGTGTTGAACCTTCTAATAGCAAACAAACCTTTATTGATTGGACTAATCTATATTTGATAAGTGTTCTAAAAATCCAGAATCACTGATAAGCTAGTTTCAAACTAAACTTTTTTTAGTGCGGAAATCCTAAAGTCAAACTAAGATGAACAACCCTAATTTAGTGGATTATGTGCGCGTTAGTATTTACATGTTTGTGCACAATACATGGTACACAGGGCTGATCCCCCTAATTACGTATGTAAGGGTCAGTATAGTCTAAACGACTGTTAAGGTTAGGGTAAAAATATCTAATTACCGGAGACATAGTTCATAGTCTTAAGACCCTTAGATATAAATATTGAGCTTGTTTTCTATTCTTTATTCATAGAACAAGTTCTCTATTATTCAGTATTCATTGTTTAACCTTATATTGTTGCTATTATCATTATTTATATTAGTGAGGAATTGTTTGCTCACTCTTGTAATTAACACTGCAGCTAAAGTTGAAAAAAGTTGACGAGCTATCTTCTAGCAAAGGAAATGGCAAGATGTCCAAGTGATGAAGATTTATTTGAATTTACTTAATTGAATTTATGTTATAAGACTTATGTTATTTTGTGATGTATTCTGTAGACTTATGTAATAGTTTAAGGTTAGATTACCTTGGATTGTTTAAAGTTGATGTAACTCTTTAATGGGGAAGATTATTGTTTAAGTTATGTCTTTATCATTGATTATGCGTAGTTAGATGTAATTATTTTGGATAGTGAGGATCAAATCCTGTGAGAATGAAGTACCCGAATTTAGGTGTGTCACATTTTTGGTCAAATTCCATCGTTTAGGCCTTCAAAAGTATTTTTTTACTATTTTTGGGTTATTTTTGTAATTTTCCTTATTAATTTTTCTTTTCTGTTTTGGATTCCGTTTTTAGGGTTTTGTTATTTAAACGTTTGTTATGATGGGGAGATGGAGTTTTTGATGAATAATAGACTTTTCTTATTTTCTAAAATTCTCTAAATTAGAATTTTGTTGCCTATTTCTTGGAATTCGTAGAATCAACAGGTTGTAGAAGGTTATCGTTTGGAAATCGTGCATGGTTTAATAATTGATAACGGTTTTCTGTTTACTTCCGCTACGTCATAGAGTCTCTCCAATAAATTGTCAGATTCCACATATCTTCTTCCTTATATTGGCAACTTTTGATACCAAAAAATACCTCTCCAAGAATAACCTTTGCATATTAGTCAATGATCGTATTAAGCCTGAAGGAAGATAGTATAGCTAGTCTTTATCCAAATCTGCTAATGAGAATGGAAAAATTCTAAGCTTGATTTGCTCCTCTATTACCCCCCTGTGATTTCATGATAGAATATACGACATGAAACTCCTTTAGATGCTTATATGGATCTTCACCAGTAAGACCACGAAAAGTAGGCAAAAGATGAATTAGTCTAAAGTTAAGTTCAAAAGCAACATCTAAAGTAGGATATTCAATACACAAGGATGGTTGATTCATATCAGAAATGGCCAGTTCTTTTAAAGTTCTGCTGTTGTTTCGCACCGCCATCTCTTCCTCTTTGAGTGTTATACTAAGACCATGCGATGGAACAAGAGCTTCTTTTGTATTTGCAGTTTTCTCTATCTTTTGATCAAAATTTAAGTCAATAGAGTGAGAGGATTGAGTCATAAAATACAAAGAAACAAAGAATAAACAAAAACAAATAATCACTCCCCTGTAACAGTGCCAAAATTTTGGAGCTGTCGTTGACACTCCTAAATTAATACCTTACTTCAACTCTATTAACACAAAGATTAATATATTAATAAGTAAAGGTCGATCCCACTGAGAGTGTATTGTTTTGTATTTATCCGATTGTTTTCAAGAAAAGGGAGTTTTGATTTTATTAACTAATGTAGCAATAATAAATTGATAAGAATAAATAATGATTTAAAAGCTTCAGTTCTTCAATTTAGTATCACATTTTCATAATTATGGAGTAATCAAGTTATACAGTATTTACTTTTTAATGAGATTAATAACCCTAGATAACCGTGATCGCTAATTTTCTGAAATTCTCCTTATGTGTACATTTTTAGGTTTGTATATAACGCGATCATGTAATCAAATTACATAAAAGGCGCGGAAGCGTGATAAAACAGAATTTAAAATTTTTCATACAAACCATCACTATGATCATACTTTGTGTATAATTATCAATCATTAGAAAAGAGAAGGATATCAAATTCATATTCTTGTAGAAACTAGTTCTCAGGTACGAGTTCACCTCCAATTCCTTTTCACGTTCAACTTGAATCCACCTGGCTTGATTCCTTTCTTTGATCAACGTTAGCTACCCAAGTGTTTGACATCTTGAGGTGATCGACCAAGGATAAATAGTTATTTAAGAATATGAGTGTTTGACAAAATCTTAATTCTACCTCTATAGAATATTGTGTACTCTCCCAACTCTTGGAATTGTCATTAACCCTATATCAAAATAAGACTCCTCTTATTTATAGATGTAGGCAACACTCATAAACAATTTAGGAATTGAGTTTTATTTTAATTAATTAAACTTCTTTAATTAATTAGGCTCATATTCTTATTAGGAATAATTAATTAAACTCTTTTAATTAATTACCCTCCTAATCTTATTAGGAATATATGACAGTACTTTTATTAATTAATTCTCAAACTCTTTTAGAAATTAAACAAATAATAATAATAATAATAATAATAATAATAATAATAATAATAATAATAATAATAATAATAAATAATAATAATAATAATAATAATAATACTCTTATTAATTTATATTTAATATTTCCAAAATATTAAATAAGAAATATTAAACTATTTAATTTATTCTATCACCATAATTTAAATTAAATATATTTAACTTATTATTACGATTATACCATTCACTTCTTAAATAAATATTTTTCTTTAATGGGGTGACCCTTTAGGTTCTCCATATTAAACCAGTTAGAAAAATTCTAATCTTATTTAAATAAATAAATTAATTTATTTAAATAAATAATATTTATTCTACAATAAAGATAAGCATCCTTAGCGATCAACAATTTTTTAGATAATATAAATTTCAACATTAATCATAAAAGAATCCTTGAGTAAATAGTTATTGTACAATTCAATCATTCTACCATACAATGCCCCTATTAAATATAAGATATGAAATTACTGTCAAGTCTTACTTTATTTAATTATATGTATTTCGATTCTTAAATGCATAACTCCAAATAATGCAAATTAAAAACTCCTTTCTAATTTCATTCTACCTTAGTTAAGGACTACTGGGTTGTCATTTATCGAATCACATAGGACATTCTTTTCATTTACTAGAAGTAATAGATTCTTTATTGATCATACATTATCTCCATGTATAACTTATTACACCCAATCATACCCTTTGATATACCCTAAGGGTCTTAAGGGACATGTCAAAGTATAACTCATCATACATAAGATACTATGATGATCTCAAATCTAAGGATCACTTGTACTACTACCACTACAAGAATTCCTATTGACAGGCAAGTAAAACTCCATTAGGTATTCCTTAGCAAGCAACGTTCAGCGAACTTATTCTCCACTAAGTACCTACATACTTGCTTTAGTGTCTCCACACAAATGATCATGAGATCAATCATCCTCACCCAACGAGCAAGCAATGTATGTATCAATCTATCCGGATTCACTAATCCCATTTTTAGTAATCCAACGATTAGGAACAATTTCAGTTTTTGAGCTATCTAAGAATTTAGATCTCATTAGTATGATCATCATCATGATTCTAAAAGTATTGCTCAAAATTATGTGTTTATTGTGACACTCCCAAAATAGGTATACACAACCTATTCTGAGTCGCCAAATACATGGTACATAATTCAAATATAACTTTATTTATACAATTGTTAAGTATCGTGCAGAATACGACAAATCATAAGCTATGAGTTTTAATACAAATATTGTCTCCTAGATAATATCCAAACTCAAAATAAGTCCTGATTACAATTATTATCACACTATTTTATAGAATAGTGAGGACTACTATCGCAACCATCTTGGACCATCACTCCATTCTCTGACTAGTCCCAACAATATTCTCATTCCCTGAAGAGAACAATGAAAGAAAAGGGTGAGCTCAACTAGCCCAATAAAGAATATTATGACTAAGATAATGTAGAATAAATTATCCTTAGTCTTCAACAGTATAAGAACTGATAGAATATAATAAATAACAAGTTTTAGATCAACAACTGCAGTGAAAATAACAATCCATTAGAAGAGTCAAGTAGAGTATAATGTCTATTATCTTCTATGATTTAAAAGTTCATCATCAATATTTTATCTATGTAACACAGTTCAATAAATAATTCACATCACTGAATTATCCATGCACTACGGACCAAGGATATTCGTTAGTATAACATCCACATCATCGAATTATCCATGCACTATGGGCTAAAGATATTCGTTAGTATAACAAATGGTCATGATCATGCCAAACAACAATTCATCTTTGCACCTTTGACCGAAGAGAACCCATGGTCATGATTATACCAACAACTGTCCAACAATGCACTACGGGCCAATGAGGACTTTTACCACATTATTTGTAACATTACATGTCATGATTATACCGATACATAATTCCTTGTCAGAATCATACCAATCAACAGTTTATCAATGCACTACGGGCCAAAGATGACTTTCATCACAATATAAGCATGAGGATGATGACAATGATATAAGCATCAATCAAACGAAATCAATGATAAATATTAAAGATTTTTAATTTATCCAGAGTTTAAAAATGTCTAAATTGTCAACATGATAACTGCTTTGTGGAGTAAAATTTAAGAATCATATTCATGTATCAAAAATAATTTGAACAGAAAAGAAATCAATTTTTATCATGAATAGTATCCCAGGTGAATAGTACCTGAGTGAATAGTATCCCGTGAATAGTACTTCATGAATAGTACCTCGCGAATAGTATCCCGACATGAAAAGATCAAAATTTAACAATAATGTTCAAAAAAATATTCTTGTAAAACGATACTAGATAAGCGCAAATTTCAAGACTATTCTACAAATTTCAAGGAGTGTAGAAGCAATACTTAAAAAAATGAGTGTATAATTCGGATTCTGAAACGAAATGATATTATTTACATACTATAGAGTATGGAAGAAAATATTATTTCGTACAAATATTGAACAAAAATAATATCCCTTACAACTGTTGAAAGAAAATAATATTTGTTACTAATATTGAACGAAGATAATATTCCTTACGAATATTGAACGAAAATAATATTCCTTACGAATATTGAACAAAAATAAATTTCCTTACCAATACGAAAAATAATATCGTAAGAGAATATGAAATAAACAATACCCCTTACCTTAAAAAGAGAGCAATTCCTGTAATACCCAATAATTTCCATACACAAATAAATAAATATATTAATAGAAATAAATATTTATTTGAATATAAATAGTTTTGTGTTACGAGATGAGTTAACTCAAATATTATTAAATAATTGAATAATTGGAGATGTATGGAGTTGTAATGAACTCGTTGAAAGTCTTGTGTGGCACAGTGATGAGAACTATTAATAATGATATTAATCAACAAAGGAATTATTAATTGAACAATTAATTGATATTAATTGTTAATTGTTGTTGTAGAATATTAATTAATTGTTAATGATGATTAATTAATGATATGTGAATATTAATTAGTGGTTAATGGTGATTAATTAATGATATGTGATTATTAATTGTTATTGCGAGTAAAGTAAATTGCATGACTAGAATTGTATTATTCATTAAATTGACGTGTGTAAGACATGTACAGTTCTTTCATTAAAAAAAATGTGGTGTGATACATTAATATAACTATGTAATATATATAAACTATATAATAAAGTGTAGGAAATTACATGTTACATAAACAATTGTTTATGTGACAATAAGTATATGTGGGAGCATTAAAGATGTACTATATCAAAGAATTATAAATTATTCAAATAAGTGAGTCTAACTGGAATAATAAAGTTTTAAGGAGATATTGAATTAATAGTGGTCAATTAAAATGGAGTCTATACCTGCTATAAATAAAAAATAGACTTGACTAATGTACATGAATTATATGATGTGAGTACATAAATAATCCCTAACTTTTCATTGTGTAGTAGCATTAACACATTAAAATTACATTTTGGGAATTAAAAGACATAAACTAAAGCATTATGATCACGTTGCTGGAATTTAAAGTCTGTGCCCCATATTAAGTACTCAAACAGTAGCCTACTCCTTCATTGCGTAAAATCCAATAAAACCAAAAGGCTACAATATATGGTGATGATGGCTACGGGTTAGTTTGTTGGCCAACCCTTCTATAACCAACATTTCTTCTCAATTTCCTTTGAATCAAACCATAATGCAATGCCATGAACTGTGCAATCCATTCCCTATATATAGCACCCTTTCCTTCTCATTTTCTGTTGCTTAAAATTATCTGAGAAGTGCATTAGAGAGTGTGAGTTGCTGAGCTATTAGGGAGTATTATCAAAGGAGTGAGGGAATTCAATTCAAGCTTCAATGAGGTATAATTTTTGTTTTTGTTCTTAGTTATGTTTTGTCAAATTCTTAGCAATTACATGAAATCTCTGTCAAATTTGTATGAATTAGCATGTCATTGTGTTGTCTGAATTGGTATGAATGCTTTGAAGTACTGCAGTTGGTCTTGTTTTAGAATGGACTATACATATGCTAAGGCTTTGCTAAAAAATAGAGCCATTTATTTTTGTTTCTGAACGAAATGGCGCGGCCGCGCCACTTCTATAGCTTAATACCGCGCGACCGCGCGGAGTGTCTTTCTCAGATAGTGCTGTTAGTGATCCAGTGTTATGATGAACATGCTACCTTGGTTTGATTATACATATAGATGACCCTCAAGTGTGGACTAACGTTGTTATGTATATAGTAAGCTATGATAGGTTTGTTTTAATTTAGATATTCAAAGAAGACTTAAAAGATTGGAAAAAATTAGAAATTTATATATGTGGAGTAACATACATTCTGACCTTGTGAACATCTGTTAATAACTTGAGTATGTGCACGAATGCATATGAAAGTATGAGTTAGACAATGTGTGCTTATCTTGTATGCTTAAATAAATTTTACTAAGGCGAGTTAAAGTTTCAAATATAAACTTGATAAACTATGTACATTTGAGATAAGATTTGTGAGCATGCTTATGTGGTTTAACTTGTGTATACAAGACATCACAATTAGGTGTGTTATGCATGTAAATGTGATTAACATGAATGTTTAACTAGACATGTACATGTAAAAAGGGGAATATGAAAAGTCTTGAATAACCTATGTTAATGTTTTGAGGTAGGGTCAGGCCTAGTTATTCACATACTAACATGTGTGTTGTGCATGATTATTCATATATGGAAGGCAGGTGTGCACTAACCTTCTGCAGAAGCAACCTTGTCTTGGTTTGCACCAGGAGAAGCGCGGTCGCGCCACTCCTTAGTACAAACCAAGCGCGGCTGCGCCAGTCTGTAGTAGGATCAACTTTCTACTTTTAGTTTGAAGGTGTTTGCATCTTTGAAGTGTTACTCTAGCATGTATTATATGAGCAGTACATATCCGATATGTTAAGACACATTCTAGGTGATAGGAGTGAATGTTTAATGAAGTGATTACTGACTTTCAAATGATAAGTCCAAAAAGTATCTGCAAACCCATAAAACAACGATTAGAGACTGTTATTTGACTTCATGGTAACTTACAAACTGATTTTGTGTTACGAGTATGCAAGGTGTGGAATAAAGTATGTGAAGAGTATACGACTAAATTAGAAATTTATGTATGCATTTAAACTTACATATCATGTATGAGCATATGTAACTAATGAATATCCTATACGCGTATTATATTATGTTAGGATTTGAAAGAGTATTGATAAGCAATATTTTGGTAAACTACGGTTGAGGCAAGTACTCAAACCTTACTCTTTATTGAGCATTACTTGAACTTGTGCTATTATTGATCGTACAAGTAGAACTTTGAAAAAATAATACTTCGTAAGGAAAATTCAAACATTGACCCGAACGATAATTGTTTATATATATTGTGAAAGAAACTGTCTAAGCCATTGATTCGGCTAGATTACTGATATTTGATCAAAAACTATCCAAACCAAATTAACTTGGTGCAGACTCTTATAATTGAGAAGAACAACCCTTTTAGTAGGGGAATTATATATTGTCGGGGAACCGACGTGCGCACATGAGAAAGACTAAATGTTATGCATGTCATAGGGTACTTTAGGCTGATCACCTGTCGTACTCGTTTTGTAGAATTATCAATATTATCACTGTTAATTCTAGGAGAAGTTCATAGTCCTTAGTGACTGCTCAGTATTCACTAATTTGAAACCTTGAATTGATAAACCATTGAATATTATTGCTATTTCTGTCCATAGCGACTGTTGTTGATAATCTTTGATACTTCTTGCTATCTTGAACTATCATTATTACTATACCATTGATTAATTGAAAACTATATTGAATACCATTTTTGCTATATTACTTGCTGGGCAAAATTATTGCTCATCCATAGTTTCCCTAAAACTTTCAGTGAAGCCAGAACGTGGTGAACCTCTGGCAAGGACAATGTTAAAGAAAAAGTTTGGGAGTAGTTATTACTAGGTTGCTAGGAATGTACTATGTTTTGTTTGTGGAAGAACTTATTTAACTATGTTTTATTTAAGTTATGTTATATTATGTATGTCTAAACGATGTTTAATGATGGTTAAGTTATGTAAGGGATGTTTAAGTTTCGAACCCTAGGGACAAGAATAATTATGTTATATCAATGTAAATTATTCTATTATTATTTCACTGTGATGATTTTAGTATGTTATTAGAGTTAGTACGTGATAACCAAATTTGAGACAAGTATGGTCTGAATTTGGGGGTGTCACAGGTTGGTATCAAAGCTGTAGTTATAAACCTTAGGAGCGAGAGTCCTTTAGATTATAACTTAGAAAATTTTAGAAGATAGAGGAGACTCATGTAGAGTTCTCCTGGAGAGGGACTTAGTGTGTTATGAAATATAACTTCATTATATACAATGAACTTATGTTTATTAAACATTCAGATAGAGTTGTTGTTTTTGTTGTCTTATGTTGGTGATTGTAAGATTACTGACATGGGAGGACCTAGCCGAGTGGTAGAGGAGGAGCTGAGTGATATCCATGTGGTATTTGAGGCACCATTGATAGCTGAGCCTATATCAGTAGTGGCCCCTATCGATGACGATGACGAGGAGGAGGAGATGGAGCCTCTACCAGAGGAGTCTGATCCAGAGGAGGAGCCTATGGAGGAGGAGCCCGAGCCTAAGGAGGACTCCAACGAGGCTACTTTTGAGGATCAGATGCTGGGGGAATATGAGGAGCATATTTTAGAGTTAGGATGTAGGGTGGAGGAGCTAGAGGCTACGGCTAGGGAGAGGGAGTCTGAGTTCCAGAAATTGAGGGACGAGGACCATCAGAGGTAATTAGCGATGTAGGATATGGAGGTGGAGATTGCTCACCGTAAGGAAGCAGGGATCCAGATGGGGACTTTGTTTCACCGATCAGTGGCTAGGAACGTAGAGTTGGCAGGGAAGCTGAGGAAATGAAGTAGAGGGTTTTGAGCAAGAGGATAGAGAAGGAGGCTCTTCGTACTCAGTTAGAGATGGAGGTGATGGATAGGATTCACTTCGAGGAGAAGTGGGAGGAAGCAAATGATAGAGCGAATGATCTAGAGGATGAGGTGCGGGGCAAAAGAAGGATGATGAACAAGATGGGCTATGCTCTACGCACGACCATGGAGAGGTTGATTGATGGCGTAAATCACTACCCAGCTGAGCAAGGACAGACCCGGCATACCATAAGGCGAGACATGGTGGTGCACATTACTCAGAAGGAATACCAAAGCGTCGTGGAGTGTGGAATGTAAGATTAAGTCTAGAGGGAAAAGCTTAATAGTTGTATTTTTATATCTATTTATGTGTCGTTTAATCTATTGTTGTTGAAAACTCAGTCTTTTGTGTAAGATGTGAGATGGTTGAAAACCCCGAAGCTTTTGAAACATATTAGAGGGGTAGTACGATAGTGTTGTCCCCGTCTTTTGTGATACTAGGAGTTATGTGTTATCATTTATAGCAGTATGCTAGAGAGGATCATGTAATTGTAATGAATTGGCATATGAATATAAATGATCTTATTTCAGAAACATGTTATAATATTTTGTTTCTTTGAGAAATGTCTAAGTAATATAACTAGATAATAAAATGAAAATTTTATGATGCAGAAACATGCCGCCCAGATATATAATAACTTCACCGGAAGAGTCGGTTACTGATGAGAGAGGACCAATAGACCTGATAAAGAGGCTTGTAGATATTTTAGGGGAAGCTCTTAGGGGAAGAAATAAACCAGTACCACCCATTCCCCAAGCAGCTCCAGTCACAAACTTTAAAGATTTTAAGAGTGTAGGACCACCGAAATTTGCAGAAACAACTGACCCGATCGTGGCTCAACATGGATCAAAGAGATGGAGAAGGCTTTCACCATCCCTCGTGTGGGCGAAGACCAGAAGATTGCTTTTGCAACCTACATGATGAGAGGTGAAGTAAACTACTGGTGGGAGGTTAATCAGCAGAGAGCGGGAGAAGGGATAATCACTTGGGAGAGATTCAAAACTCTGTTCTTCGAGAATTATTTACTGAAGAGAATGAAGAATAAGATGGAGGTAAAGTTCTTAAAACTTAAGCAAGGAGATATGATGGTGGCGCAATACGCGGCTAAGTTCAATGAACTAGCTCAATTTGCTAAAAACTAGGTGGTAGATGAAGAGAGAAAAGCTAGGCATTTTGAGCAAGGACGGAAGCCTTGGTTGTTTAACAAGGTATTGGTTCTTCAGATTTATTTATTCACGACTTTGCTAGAAAAGGCTATTATTGCAGAAGGAGGAAGTGAAGCTTTAAGTCTGTATAACAAAGAAAAGAAAGGAAAGAGCACCGGCGGAGAAAATTGTGGTGGACATAGTAGCAGAGGTAGCAACTTAGGAAAGAGGAAGTGGGAGAACAACAACAACAAGAATCCAAACAATCAAGTGGGGAAATTTCGGGGAGAGTTTAAGAAGAAGGTGAAAGGATACCCAAAGTGTGGAAGGTATCACCAAGGCGAGTGTTGGAAATGGTGCAATGTATGTTATAACTGTGGCCAAGAGGGGCATATTTCACCTAACTGCCTAAAGCCAAAGAAGATCAAAGGTTGTTACGCTTGTGGTTCGGTGGATCACCTGATCAAAGACTACCTGAAGAAAGGAAGCGGCGGAGGAAGCAGCCATCACTGAGGGAGTGGAAAACTGATGATTGGCGGATCAACACCATCCAACCGTTCAACTGCTAGAACATTTAATATGACCGTCCAAGATGTCGTAGCTGCAAAGGACGTTGTGTCAGGTATCATCCCAATCAATAATATGAATGCCTATGTATTATTTGATTCGAGGGCCACCTATTCTTTTGTATCTGAGGAATTTGCTAGTCGACTTAAAATACTCCGAGAACGATTAGGAAATCCCTCGAACATAGAAGTTGCAAATAAGGAAATAATCCCTGTAGAGTATATTTACCGAAATTGTCAAGTAAATATTAGAGATCATGAACTAAGTGTAGACCTGATGTAATAACCCGATATTTTTTATATAAATAGATAAGAAATTTCGCATATAAATTTTTTTTTACAATGAGAATAAGTGTCAAGTATTGTGATGTTAAATGCGAATATATCTATTACTTGAAAAATTAGAAATACTTTTAGAATTATTAATTACTACAAATTATATTCTTATGGTAATTAATTTCTGTAAGCAGAAATATTTTTATTATTTATTTTTCATGAAAATATAATTTATATATTATTTAAATAATATATGAAGTGACAATTAGAATTATAATAATAAATATGTTATTATATGAATTTGTTTAGAATATTTAAGTTAATTATTTTAACTTGATTATTGATGTTGTGTACGAAGGATAAGTCAGATATGGAATCCAAACCCTAAACTTGGATTTTTATCCAAGAATGAGAATAATAATGTAATATTAATTATATTTTAATTTTCAGTGGTTAAATATATACCGTATATCTGTAGACTGTTAATGTTGGTCAATTGTGGTAAATTGGGTCATAACCTAATATTGTGTTGTGAAACCCTAATTGTTAAACTCAATTATGAGTTAGGACTGAGTAGTAATTGTGTTATATGAATTCTTCTGCGTATTAAAATTTCTGTAATTAGAAGAAACCCTAATTATTGTTTTATGCTGATAATTAGAAAAAACCCTAATTATTTATTTGAAAACCCTAATTGCAAATTTTAGAAACCCTAATTATTATTTTATGAATTATAAAGATAATTAGGAAACCCTAATTAATTTGGGAACCCTAATAATATTTAGGAACCCTAATTTTAAAACCATAATTTTTATTAAAAACCCTAATTTAATTAGTACGTTTTAAATTAAAATTGTATTACACTTTAAATTTTAAATTGTTCAAACCCTATAAATTATTTGGGAAATTGTAAGATTTTCAATCTAGTGAGTAAACCCTAGATTTAATCACCTTGTACAAGAATGCCCTTGAGATTTTAAGTGAAATTACCAAAATACCCTTTTTATCTCTTTAGTGTATTATTAGTGAATTATTGTGCATTATTTCTATCAAAGCATGACAAACATCCTACCCTACCAATTTAGCATCCAAGACTCAATTATATTCAGATTCAACCAACCATTTTGAGCATTTAATGCATCTAATTTGGTTTATATATAGATTGGAGAGAGAATTAAGGCATTTTGTACACTAAAAATTGCCCAACTGTCATCCTTGAGCTTCTCTCTCTAAAACCTACGAATTATTGTAGTATTTCAGTCCCAAAACAAAGCCCTACTACCAATCATAACAAATCATAAGCCAAAAATCAAGAATCAAAGCTTAGAAAAGGTATAAACTCTAGCTTAATTTTTTTTAATTTTTGGTGTTAGATGTTATGTTTAAATGTTAGAACATGTTGATTATAGTGTCTAAGGATGATATGGGTTGCTAGATGTTGGATCTATAACATTTAGAAGCTCGGATTTGAAGATTTCCAAAATCTAAAAATTTCATTTTCTGTGATTTTTTGGCAAATGTCAAGCCTTATATCTCTGTGATCTTTAATGTGTTTTGTGTTCTAAAAGTTGATATGTGTAGCTTGTTGTGTGGTCTTTAATCTCCAAAATGAATCAGGTCCATATCTATTTTGGATCAAAAGTTATTTAAGGTCAAAGTGGGTTGACCGACATTGACCGGCTGTTCTTCAAACCCAGAAAATATTCTAAGTGTCCAGAAAATATTTTTTTGACAAATGTCAGAGCTTATAAATATTTGCTCGATCATGATTTTTGTTGTTTAAAAGTTGTTATGTGTAGTCGGATATGTCGTCTTTAATATGCAAAAAGAATCAAGTTCATAGTTTTTGTAGATCGGGAGTTATTCATGGTCAAAACCCGTTGACCGAAAACGCTAAAGAACACAAACCCAGAATTTTTTTGAGCAGATTCCGTGTTGAAGTTTGACCAGCTAGATCTTGCTCATGTTATGATGTTAATGTGTTATGATGCTTTTTAGTTGTAGTCCTACATATTGTCTACACACTCCAATTGATAGATCACACAAACAATACACAGATTGGAAGTTATAAGGATCCAAAGTAGGCACCTCAACTGTTCTTCAGTCGAAGAACAGCCTTGTCAGACTTTTTGATGGCTAATAACTCTTAGATCTGATATTTTTTAGTCATGATGTTTGCTGGAAATTGTAGTATTACATGAGCACTACAAGATTCAATTGTTAGATTGCCCAGAAACGTAATGGATTGAGAATTATAATCGGTCAAACTAAGCACCTTGATAACTACCTTGTCAGTGTTCTTGAGGCTCAAGAACACCTAAGGCAACATATAAGCGTCGCTAAAGCCTTTAGCAATGGTTTTGATTTATTTTAAAATTTTTAATTTCTGAAAATTCTGAAAATGATTTAAAAATTAGAAAAATTAGATTTTAATTATTAAAAATACTTAATAAATTCTGAAAAATTATTTTAAAGTCTGAAAAATAGTTTTTAACTATTTTAAGAATATTTCAAAAATATTTAGTATTTTTGGAATATAAAAAGGTATTTATTTATTTAATTATAATATTAAATAAATTATTTTAATTCATGAAAAATTATATTTTTGTGTTATAAAATATTTTAAGTTATTTTTGATGAATTTTAATATTTTGTGATGAAATTTCATTAATTAATTAATATTAATGATGTTTAAGTTATTTAATAAATGTATGAAATAATTATGGAAAATAGAATTAATGATTTTAAAAATCATTTATAGTATCATAAAAATATTTTGTGTGATAAAATATGACTTTGGATATTTTGTCATGAAAAATATTATTAATTTAATATTAATGATATTAATCTAATATTGATGATATTTAGTTTATTTAATAATTATATTAAATAAATAGTTTAAAAATGGTTTTATTTATTTAAAAATCATTTAAAAAGGATATAAATGAATTAAAAATATTTTAAGTTATAATAAATGACTTTTAATATTTGGATAAATAGTGCATTAATATTTTAATATTAATGGTAATTATTTAAAAATGATTTTAAATATTTTAAAAATCATTTAAGAGTAATATAAATGTTTTAAAAGCATTTTGAGTTATTATACATAACTTTAATATTTTGGCAACAGTTTCATTAATAATTTAATATTGATTAAATGTTAATGATAATAGAATTATTTGATGTTTAAATCATTTAAATATGATTCCGATGTTTAAAAATTCATAATAAATTATAATAAATGCTTTTAAATGACTGATACTTACGGATATTGAAATACAGTATAGAGTCTTAGACTCAATAATTATCCAATAAAGCTGTCGGTACACCGACATGTTTCAGAAATTCATCTAGACTTAGATATTTTGACTGTATTAATGATTAATTATGATTCAATGATTGTTGGATATGTGTGATAATGTGATTAGGTTATGTGCTGACTGCGAAATGCAGTACTATGTGTTATAGTATATTATTCTAATCGAACGAATGATCTTATTACTGATAGGTCGCTATATAAATGATTAATCTAAGTTGCGTTATTGTAAGCAGCAGCTCAGGCAAGTATCCTACCTTTGCATTTCCTTTATGCAATGGACATGAGTAAGAAGTTTCAGAATTAAATTATTATTATGCTATATTATCAACTCTACTGCGACATATTCTATATCCGCTCATTATTTATCAACATGTTAGTATATGGTAATTCAGATATATATTATGTTCGTCAATTTCTATAAAATGGTTATATAAGTGTCCCCACTTGGATAATCATTGTATTTAATCACATGTTGATATACCTTTGCCAATTACCCTTATATATATAGGTTAAATTATAGATTATTGTTCAACAAGATAAAACCTTTGCTTTATAACCCAGACAAGTATGAACATCCCTTACATAGGGAAAACTTTTATGCGCTCAAGGCGGAGAGAGTTCTTGAAATGTAGTATTGATCAATGCAGGGCACAACGGCTGATCACCCCCGTGTCCGTAAGTTATGACAGTTTGCAGATGAATTTCTGTTTAACCTTTTCGAAAAAAGAAAACAATGTTCATGATATATCACTTAACCCTACTTATAGTCAATACGTAGTTTCAAAAATGTGAAAGAGAGTTGTTATGTTATTATTATTCTTGGTACAACTTACTTCAGAACTGTTGATTCGTTATAAAAGTGTCTTTCAAAGAAAACATTTAATTCTTTCAGCTAATATATATTATTGTTATTACTTGCTGGGCACTCAAATGCTCATTCTTGCTTAATTTAAATGTTTTCAGTTAAGTTTGAAGAACCAGAAAGCTCGTGCAGAAACAAAGGAAAAGGAAAGCTAACTGAATAAGATTTGTGGTAGTTGCTGTAATAGTTTATATTATTAAGACAATGATATATATATAAATAATATCATGTATTATATGGAATGTACTTTAAGGTCTCGTACCTGGGGAGATAAACTCTGATAATTATGTAAATTAAGTTATTATTCATATTATTGTTATTATTATTCGTAGAATTCCGCTCATAGAAATGGTATCGTGAAGCACCGAGTTCGGGTTTCAAGTACCCGGATTTAGGGGCGTCACAGGTTGGTATCAGAGCTTTAGGGTTAGAAACCTTAGGTGGGATCGACCTTAGGCTATAACCTTAGGACAGGGGGAAACGTTGAAAATACAAATAACTCATGTAGAGTTTTAAAAGGAGATGAATTAAATAAATTCATCGTTGAACAAAATAAAAGATAACTCTTATAAAACTATTGTTTGCTGTGTGGATATACTATATGCTAATCAGGATAATTTATGTGTGTTGATGTCTGGTAGAAAAGGATTGTTATGGGCTTATAACTTTAAGAAGAATCAGATCCATACAACCGAGCTAATATCGAAGCCAATAGCTGAAATAAAGGCTCACAATGAAACCAACTCGGACGAGGTAGTTATTGTGGAAAATGTAGTACCAGATCCGGAAATTGTGGAACTGACAGATAGTGATTCGGACACTAAAGTTGAAGCTAATCAAGCATCAACGGAGGTGTAGGATTTGAGGAACAAGGTTTCTTCTTTGAAAAAAGCTGTGGGAAATAGAAAAGCTGTTGAATATTCAACTGCGTCAGGCGTTAATAGAAACAATGGAAGAGTAGGATAAGCTTAAAATCCAAATTGGTCAGATAGGAGCCTCAAGCAACACATCGTGTGCAGCTCCGAGAGATAAGGGAAAAACGAAAATAGAAGACCATGATTTAGGAAAACCTGATAAGAAGAAAGGGAAAAAGATATGTTACAATTGCAGACATAAGGGGCATACCTCTCATCATTTTTCCGACTTTAATCTAGGTGTACGTTTTGTTTGTGGGATGGAAGGTCATCGATCAAAAGATTGTCCGAGAGAGAGGCTTAGTAAATAGGTAGTATAGGTTCTGTTGTGTAGGTATGTTTAAGGTAATATGTGTGATAAGTATGTTTGTGTAATAAAATATTTTCAACTTTTGTGTTGGTCAATGTTATAAATCCGGACTTTTGTAGTCACAAAGGGATAGCTGGTGTGTAAAGTAGTATGTGCTATGCTATGTAAAATATTCGATGAATGAATATGAATCTAAGTTTGAGAAATGAAACAAGTTTAATATATTAATCTTATGCAATAAGGTTTAGAATGTAAGTTAATAAAGTATAATTTATGGTTTTACTTAACCAGATAATGCCGCCAAGACGTCAAACTCGAAACCAAAGGGCAGAAGAATCTCTCAACAACACTGAGGAACAACAACAAGTCCCGATGCAAAACTTTGCAAACATGGTAGCTCGGGCTATGCAGCAGGGAATACCAGCCGCAGGAAACCAGCCAGATAATCTCTTGGCAAAATTTTAAGACTTCAAAGCAGTAGGACCACCAGAATTCAGAGGATCAGCTGACCCTATAGAAGCCCAGACATGGGTTCATGAAATAGAAAAGGCGTTCGTAATTGCTAGGATGGATGAGGAGCAAAAGACTGCTTTTGCCACTTATATGATGAAAGGGGAAGCCAACTTTTGGTGGGAGGCAAATAAAACTAGGGCAGGAGAAGGAATAGTTACTTGGGATATGTTTAAGACTTTATTTTTAGAAAACTATCTCTCAGCTAGTATGCAAGCTAGGATGGAGGTGAAATTTCTGGAGTTAAAGCTGGAGAACATGACTGTTGCGGAGTATGTCAGAAAGTTTAATGAGTTGTCTAGGTTTGCTCCACATCAAGTTGATACGGAGGTTAGAAAGGCAAGGAGGTTTGAGCTGGGCTTAAAACCATGGCTCTACAATAAGGTGGCAGTATTGCAAATCAATACTTTTGCAGCACTCATGGAGAACGCTATCATACCTGAGGAGGGGAGTGAGGCCATGAGCCTCTACAACAAGGAGAAGAAGAACAGAAGCAAGGCAGAAGGATCTTTGAAGGTGGAAAGAAATAGTGGAAATAGGGGTGAGAAAAGAAAGGGAAATTTTTCTGGGAATGTTCAGACGAAACAGGAAGGTGTGAAGAAGCAAGTAGTGCAGTGCAAAAATTGCGGGAAGAATCACCTTGGTGAGTGCCTGAAGGGTAAGTTTGTATGTTACAAGTGCGGGCAGGAGGGTCATATCTCTCCCAACTGCCCCAACCCAAGGATGAACATTGAGTGTTTTATATGTGGATCGACTGAACATAAGGTGAAGGATTGTCCAAAGAGGAGAATGGAGGCAGGAAATGTAACCACAGGGAAAGGCAGTGGGACTTTAGCATTCACAGGACCGACCTCAACTAATAACCCAACAAAAGCAACTCCGAGGGTCTTCAACATGACGATCCAGGATACTGTGGCAGCTTGAAATGAAACTCCAGATGTTATTCGAATAACTTATATATCTTATATAATTTTCTTATATATATAGTAAATTAATTTATAAAGAATTTTTGAATGAAGAATTTGTGTCCTTTTAGAAATCAAACTTCTGTTTAATCAGGTAGACAAGCGTTATGCTGAATAGTAAAAGATCAGTTCGATCAATTATGATCGAGGTCTACTTGCAATGATTATATATGCTATGTACCCTTGTATATATGAGTTTTAAAACTGTAATTCCGGGGACGGAATCCTTATAAGGGAGGGTGAATGTAATAACCCGATATTTTTTATATAAATAGATAAGAAATTTTGCATATAAATTTTTTTTTACAATGAGAATAAGTGTCAAGTATTGTGATGTTAAATGCGAATATATCTATTACTTTAAAAATTAGAAATACTTTTAGAATTATTAATTACTACAAATTATATTCTTATGGTAATTAATTTCTGTAAGCAAAAATGTTTTTATTATTTGTTTTTCATGAAAATATAATTTATATAATATATGAAGTGACAATTAGAATTATAATAATAAATATGTTATTATATGAATTTGTTCAGAATATTTAAGTTAATTATTTTAACTTGATTATTGATGTTGTGTACGAATGATAAGTCAGATATGGAATCCAAACCCTAAACTTGGATTTTTATCCAGGAATGACAATAATAATGTAATATTAATTATATTTTAATTTTCAGTGGTTAAATATATACCGTATATCTGTAGACTGTTAATGTTGGTCAATTGTGGTAAATTGGGTCATAACCTAATATTGTGTTGTGAAACCCTAATTGTTAAACTCAATTATGAGTTAGGACTGAGTAGTAATTGTGTTATATGAATTCTTCTGCGTATTAAAATTTCTGTAATTAGAAGAAACCCTAATTATTATTTTATGCTGATAATTACGAAAAACCCTAATTATTTATTTGAAAACCCTAATTACAAATTTTAGAAACCCTAATTATTATTTTGTGAATTATAAAGATAATTAGGAAACCCTAATTAATTTGGGAACCCTAATAATATTTAGGAACCCTAATTTAAAAACCCTAATTTCTATTAAAAACCCTAATTTAATTAGTATGTTTTAAATTAAAATTGTATTACACTTTAAATTTTAAATTGTTCAAACCCTATAAATTATTTAGGAAATTGTAAGATTTTCAATCTAGTGAATAAACCCTAGATTTAATCACCTTGTACAAGAATGCCCTTGAAATTTTAAGTGAAATTACCAAAATACCCTTTTTGTCTCTTTAGTGTATTATTAGTGAATTATTGTGCATTATTGCTATAAAAGCATGGCAAACATCCTACCCTACCAATTTAGCATCCAAGATTCAATTATATTCAGATTCAACCAACTATTTTGAGCATTCAATGCATCAAATTTGGTTTATATATAGATTGGAGAGAGAATTAAGGCATTTTGTACACTAAAAATTGCCCAACTGTCATCCTTGAGCTTCTCTCTCTAAAACCTACGAATTATTGTAGTATTTCAGTCCCAAAACAAAGCCATACTACCAATCATAACAAATCATAAGCCAAAAATCAAGAATCAAAGCTTAGAAAAGGTATAAACTCTAGCTTGATTTTTTTTTTTTAATTTTTGGTGTTAGATGTTATGTTTAAATGTTAGAACATGTTGATTATAGTGTCTAAGGATGATCTGGGTTGCTAGATATTGGATCCATAACATTTAGAAGCTCGGATTTGAAGATTTCCAAAATCTAGAAATTTCATTTTTTGTGATTGTTTGGCAAATGTCAAGCCTTATATCTCTGTGATCTTTAATGTGTTTTGTGTTCTAAAAGTTGATATGTGTAGCTTGTTATGTGGTCTTTAATCTCCAAAATGAATCAAGTCCATATCTATTTTGGATCAAAAGTTATTTAAGGTCAAAGTGGGTTGACCGGCATTGACCGGCTGTTCTTCAAACTCAGAAAATATTCTTAAGTGTCCAGAAAATATTTTTTTGGCAAATGTCAGAGCTTATAAATATTTACTCGATCATGATTTTTGTTGTTTAAAAGTTGTTATGTGTAGTCGGATATGTTGTCTTTAATATGCAAAAAGAATCAAGTTCATAGCTTTTGTAGATCGGGAGTTATTCATGGTCAAAACACGTTGACCAAAAACGCTAAAGAACACAAACCCAGAATTTTTTTGAGCAGATTCCGTGTTGAAGTTTGACCAGCTAGATCTTGCTCATGTTATGATGTTAATGTGTTATGATGCTTTTTAGTTATAGTCCTACATGTTGTCTACACACTTCAGTTGATGGATCACACAAACAATACACAGATTGGAAGTTATAAGGATCCAAAGTAGGCACCTCAACTGTTCTTCAGTCGAAGAACAGCCTTGTCAGACTTTTTGATGGCTAATAACTCTTAGATCTGATGTTTTTTAGTCATGATGTTTGTTGGTTATTGTAGTATTACATGAGCACTACAAGATTCAATTGTTAGATTGCCTAGAAACGTAATGGATTGAGAATTATAATCGGTCAAACTAGGCACCTTGATAACTACCTTGTCAGTGTTCTTGAGGCTCAAGAACACCTAAGGCAACAGATAAGCGTCGCTAAAGCCTTTAGCGATGGTTTTGATTAATTTTAAAATTTTTAATTTCTGAAAATTCCGAAAATGATTTAAAAATTAGAAAAATTAGATTTTAATTATTAAAAATACTTAATAAATTCTGAAAAATTATTTTAAAGTCTGAAAAATAGTTTTTAACTATTTTAAGAATATTTCAAAAATATTTAGTATTTTTGGAATATAAAAAGGTATTTATTTATTTAATTATAATATTAAATAAATTATTTTAATTCATGAAAAATTATATTATTGTGTTATAAAATATTTTAAGTTATTTTTGACGAATTTTAATATTTTGTGATGAAATTTCATTAATTAATTAATATTAATGATGTTTAAGTTATTTAATAAATGTATGAAATAATTATGGAAAATAGAATTAATGATTTTAAAAATCATTTATAGTATCATAAAAATATTTTGTGTGATAAAATATGACTTTGGATATTTTGTCATGAAAAATATTATTAATTTAATATTAATGATATTAATCTAATATTGATGATATTTAGTTTATTTAATAATTATATTAAATAAATAGTTTTAAATGGTTTTATTTATTTAAAAATCATTTAAAAAGGATATAAATGAATTAAAAATATTTTAAGTTATAATAAATGACTTTTAATATTTGGATAAATAATGCATTAATATTTTAATATTAATGGTAATTATTTAAAAATGATTTTAAATGTTTTAAAATCATTTAAGAGTAATATAAATGTTTTAAAAGCATTTTGAGTTATTATACATAACTTTAATATTTTGGCAACAGTTTCATTAATAATTTAATATTGATTAAATGTTAATGATAATAGAATTATTTGATGTTTAAATCATTTAAATATGATTCCGATGTTTAAAAATTTATGATAAATTATAATAAATATTTTAAAATGACCGATACTTACGGATATTGAAATACAGTATAGTCTTAGACTCAATAATTATCCAATAAAGCTGTCGGTACACCGACATGTTTCAGAAATTCATCTAGACTTAGATATTTTGACTGTATTAATGATTAATTATGATTCAATGATTGTTGGATATGTGTGATAATGTGATTAAGTTATGTGCTGACTGCGAAATGTAGTACTATGTGTTATAGTATATTATTCTAATCGAACGAATGATCTTATTACTGATAGGTCGCTGTACAATAGATTAATCTAAGTTGCGTTACTGTAAGCAGCAGCTCAGGCAAGTATCCTACCTTTGCATTTCCTTTATGCAATGGACATGTGTAAGAAGTTTCAGAATTAAATTATTATTATGCTATATTATCAACTCTACTGCGACATATTCTATATCCGCTCATTATTTATCAACATGTTAGTATATGGTAATTCAGATATATATTATGTTCGTCAATTTCTATAAAATGGTTATATAAGTGTCCCCACTTGGACAATCATTGTATTTAATCACATGTTGATATACCTTTGTCAATTACCCTTATATATATAGGTTGAATTATAGATTATTGTTCAACAAGATAAAACCTTTGCTTTAGAACCCAGACAAGTATGAACATCACTTACATAGGGAAAACTTTTATGCGCCCAAGGCGGAGAGAGTTCTTGAAATGTAGTATTGATCAATGCAGGGCACAACGGCTGATCACCCCCGTGTCCGTAAGTTATGACGGTTTGCAGATGAATTTCTGTTTAACCTTTTCGAAAAAAGAAAACAATATTCATGATATGTCACTTAACCCTACTTATAGTCAATACGTTGTTTCAAAAATGTGAAAGAGAGTTGTTATGTTATTATTATTCTTGGTACAGCTTACTTCAGAACTGTTGATTCGTTGTAGAAGTGTCTTTCAAAGAAAACATTTAATTCTTTCAGTTAATATATATTATTGTTATTACTTGCTGGGCACTAAAATGCTCATTCTTGCTTAATTTAAATGTTTTCAGTTAAGTTTGAAGAACCAGAAAGCTCGTGTAGAAACAAAGGAAAAGGAAAGCTAACTGAATAAGATTTGTGGTAGTTGCTGTAATAGTTTATATTATTAAGACAATGATATATATATATATATATATATATATATATATATATATATATATATATATAATATCATGTATTGTATGGAATGTACTTTAAGGTCTCGTACCTGGGGAGATAAACTCTGATAATTATGTAAATTAAGTTGTTATTCATATTATTGTTATTATTATTCGTAGAATTCCGCTTATAGAAATGGTATCGTGAAGCACCGAGTTCGGGTTTCAAGTACCCGGATTTGGGGGCGTCACACCTGATCCCAATAATATTGGGAGAGTTTGACGTAATATTAGGAATGGATTGGTTGTATAACCATGCCGCGATAATTGACTGTCAGAACAAGTGTGTGAACCTTCAGACTCTGAGTAAGTCTAAGGTAGTTTTTTATTGTAGCTCATCACTTAAGCAATCGTGTTGCGTTACGATGATGCCAATAAATTATTAAGGAAAGGATGCGTAGGTTATTTTTCTTACCTCGAAGATACTCGAAAAAAGGGAGTAGAAATTAAAGATATATCCGTAGTAAATGAATTTCAAGATGTGTTTCTAGACGATCTGCCTGGCCTTTCGCCAGACAGAGAAATTGAATTCGTAATAAACTTAGCACCGGGAACGACACCTATTTCGAAAGCTCCATATCGTATGGCGCCAGTAGAAATAAAGGAATTGATGATACAACTTCAAGAGTTATTGGATAAGGGTTACATTCGACCGAGTGTGTCTCCTTGGGGAGCACCAGTGTTATTTGTTAAGAAAAAGGATGGATCGATGAGGCTCTGTATCGATTATCGAGAATTAAATAGAGTAACAATCAAGAACATATATCTATTACCAAGGATAGACGACTTATTTGATCAACTATAGGGAGTGAAGTGTTTCTCGAAGATCGATCTACGGACAGGATATCACTAACTAAAAGTGCGGGATGAGGACATACCAAAGACTCCGCTTCAAACCCGTTACGGACATTACGAGTTTTTGGTAATGTCATTTGGTTTGACTAATGCCTTGGCAGCATTCATGGACTTTATGAATCGAGTTTTCAAGCTATACTTGGATAAATTTATGGTGGTTTTCATCGACAATATTTTGATCTACTCGAAGACAGAGGAAGAACACGTCGAACATCTGAAGATTATTTTGGAGGCACTACGGAAGGAGAAGATGTATGCAAAATTTTCAAAGTGTGAATTTTGGATGAAGAAGGTCCAATTCTTAGGCCACATGGTGGATGAGAATGGAATCTCAGTAGACCCTAAAAAAGTCGAAGCAGTAAGTAATTTGGAACAACCTAGAACCCCGACGGAGGTGAGAAGTTTCTTAGGGTTAGCTGGGTACTATCGAAGATTCATCCAAGATTTTTCTAAGATAGCAACCCCGTTGACTAATCTGACGAGGAAGATGGTGAAATTTGTATAGACCGACAAATGCAAAGAAAGTTTTCAAGAGTTGAAGAAGAGATTGAGCAAAGCGCCTCTGTTATCATTACTAGATGATGCGGGAAATTTTGTGGTGTATAGTGATGCATCGCATAAGGGACTTGGTTGTGTGCTCATGCAACACGGCAAAGTCATTGCGTATGCATCACGACAACTAAAGGATTACGAAAAATGATACCCTACTCGTGATTTAGAGTTAGCGGCAGTAGTTTTTGCGTTAAAGATATGGATGCATTAGTTGTACGGAGAGAAATGTGAGATATACACGGATCACAAGAGTCTGAAATATATCTTCACAAAGAAGGAGTTGAATATGCGTCAAAGAAGGTGGTTAGAATTAATCAATGATTATGACTGTTATATTTTGTATCACTCGAGGAAAGCAAATATGGTGGCCTACGCGCTAAGTAGGAAAGGAAGGGAAAAACTGTTTCAATTGACGACTCAGAAGGAGTTAATAAGAGAAATAGAGGTAAAAGGACTAGAGAGGTCTGAAGAGAGATTCTTTGTAATGAAAGCTTGTCCGACATTGTTGGATAGAGTAAAAGAAGCACATGAGAAAGATGAAGAATGTAAGAAGATCAGGAAAAGGACTACATGAAATGAGGGAGAAAAATTTTGAATGGATAAAGATGGTATTTTAAGGTTCGAAGGGAGAGTGTGGGTGCCAGCAATAACCGAGTTGAGGGAAGAAATTTTGCACGAGGCACACAACACGATGTATTCCGTTCATCCAGGAGGCACGAAGATGTACCGGGATTTGAGGCAATATATTTGGTGGCCAGATCTAAAACAAGAAATCGCGGAGTGCATTAGTAGATGTCTTACGTGTCAACGGGTTAAAGCAGAGCACCAGAGGCCGAGTGGTCTACTTCAACCATTAGAGATACCAGAGTGAAAATGGGAGCACATTATAATGGATTTCGTGGTAGGACTTCCAATCACGCAGAAAGGTTTTGACGCCATTTGGGTTATCATGGATAGACTAACAAACACGACTCATTTTCTACCAATCAAAATCTGATATAGTTTAAATCAATTAGTAAATCTTTACGTAAAGGAAATTATTTCACGACATGGAGTGCCGACATCGATTGTCTCTGACCGAGATCCGCGCTTCACGTCAAAATTCTATAAAAGCTTGCAAGAAAGGATGGGAACACAATTGAGGTTAAGTACAGCTTATCATCCGCAGACAGACGGACAAAGTGAGCGAACAATACAAACGCTAGAGGACATACTTAGAACTTGCGTGATGGACTTTAAAGGAAGTTGGGATGATCACCTACCCTTAGTGGAGTTTGCTTATAACAATAGTTACCATGGAAGTATAGGCATGCCACCGTACGAAGCTCCTTACGGGAGAAAGTGTAGAACATCGTTGTGTTGGGATGAAGTTGGAGAGCAAAAGATGCTAGGGCCGAAATTAGTTCAACAAACCGCAGATGTGGTGACATTAATAAGAGCTAGACTAGAGCAAAAGATGCTAGGGCCGAAATTAGTTCAACAAACCGCATATGTGGTGACATTAATAAGAGCTAGACTAGTAGCTGCACAAGATCGCCAGAAGAAGTACGTAGACTTGTATCGTCAAGACCGCGACTTTGAAGTATGAAGTCACATTTTCTTAAAAGTATCTCCCTAGAAGGGAAAAATACGATTCAACAAGAAGGGAAAATTTAGTCCGCGATTTATAGGACCATTCGAAATACAAAAGTGAGTGGGTGAAGTGGCGTATAAAGTTGCATTGCCACCTGAGTTGGAGCACATCCATAAAGTGTTTCATATTTCCGTGTTGTGTCTGTACAAACTTGACTACAAACACGTGATTTCGTACGAGCCCATTCCAGTAGAGAAGAATCTAGCATATGAAGAAATTCATGTTCAAATTCTTGATGGGAAATAACAAACCTTGAGAAATAAAGTTATTTTCTCTGTAAAAGTACTTTGGCGTAACCACGATGTCGAGGAGGCTACGTGGGAGTTAGAAGATAAGATGGTGAGGGATTATCCCTATCTATTTGTGTAACCTTATAGCAATTCCGGGATGGAATTTTTATAAGGGGGAGAGGATGTAATACCCGAGAATTTCCATATACAACTAAATAAATATATTAATAGAAATAAATATTTATTTGAATATAAATAGTTTTGTGTTACGAGATGAGTTAACTCAAATATTATTAAATAATTGAATAATTAGAAATGTATAGAGTTGCGATGAACTCGTTGAAAGCCTTGTGTGGCACAATGATGAGAACTATTAATAATGATATTAATCGACAAATGAATTATCTAGTGAACAATTAATTGATATTAATTGTTAATTGTTGTTGTAGAATATTAATTAATTGTTAATGGTGATTAATTAATGATATGTGAATATTAATTAGTGGTTAATAGTGATTAATTAATGATATGTGATTATTAATTGTTATTGTGAGTAAAGTAAATTGCATGACTGGAATTCATGTATTATTCACATAATTGAGGTGTGTAAGACATGTGATATTATACAGTTCTTTCATTAAAAAGAAAATGTGGTGTGACACATTAATATAACTATGTAATATATATAAACTATATAATAAAGTGTAGGGAATTATAAGTTACATAAACAATTGTTTATGTGACAATAAGTATGCGTGGGAACATTAAAGATGTATTATATCAAATAATTATAAAATATTCCAATAAGTGAGTCTAACTGGAATAATAAAGTTTTAAGGAGATATTGAATTAATAGTGATCAATTAAAATAGAGTTTATACCTGCTATAAATAAAAAATAGACTGGACTAATGTACATGGATTATATGATGTGAGTACATAAATAATCCCTATCTTTCCATTATGTAGTAGCATTAACACATTAAAATTACATTTTGGGAATTAAAAGACACAAACTAAAGCATTATGATCACGTTGCTGGGATTTAAAGTCTGTGCCCTATATTAAATACTCAAATAGTAGCCTACTCTTTCATTGCATAAAATCCAGCAGAACTAAAAGGCTACAATCTATGGTGATGATGGCTACGGGTTGGGCAGTTGGCCAACCCTTCTATAACCAACATTTCTTCTCAATTTCCTTTGAATCAAACCATAATGCAATGCCTTGAACTAGGTAATCCATTCCCTATATATAGCAACATTCCCTTCTCATTTTTTGTTGCTTAAAATTATCTGAGAAGTGCATTAGAGAGTGTGAGTTGCTGAGCTATTAGGGAGTATTATCAAAGGAGTGATAGAATTCAATTAAATCTTTAAGGAGGTATAATTTCTGTTTTTTTTCTTAGTTAAATTTTGTCAAATTCTTAGCAATTACATGAAATCTCTGTCAAATTTGTATGAATTAGCATGTCATTGTGTTGTTTAAATTGGTATGAATGCTTTGAAGTATTGCAGTTGGTCTGGTTTTAGAATGGACTATACATATGCTAAGGCTCTGCTAAAATAGAGCCATTTATTTTTGTTTCTGAACGATGTGGCGCGGCCACGCCACTTCTATAGCTTAATACCGCGCAGCTGCGCGGGGTGTCTTTATCAGATACTCCTGTTAGTGATCCAGTGTTGTGATGAACATGCTACCTTGGTTTGATTAAGCATATAGATGACCCTCAAGTGTGGACTAGCGTTGTTATGTATATAGTAAGCCATGATAGGTTTGTTTAAATTTAGATATTCAAAGAAGGCTTAAAGATTGGAAAAAATTAGAAATTTGTATACGTGGAAAAACATACGTTCTGACCTTGTGAACATGTGTAAATAACTTGAGTATGTGCACGAATGCATATGAAAGTATGAGTTAGACAATATGTGCTTATCTTGCATGCTTAAATAAATTTTACTAAAGAGACTTAAATTTTCAAATATAAACTTGATAAACCATGTACATTTCAGTTAAGATTTGTGAGCATGCTTATGTGGTTTAACTTGTGTATACAAGATATCACAATTAGGTGTGTCATGCATGTAAATGTGATTTACATGAATGCCTAACTAGACATGTACATGTAAAAAGGGGAATATGACAAGTCTTGAATGACCTATGTTAATGTTTTGAGGTAGGGTCAGGCCTAGTTATTCACATAATAACATGTGTGTTGTGCATGATTATTCATATATGGAAGGCAGGTGTGCACAAACCTTCTGCAGAAGCAACCATGTCTTGGTTTGCACCAGGAGAAGCGTGGCCGCGCCACTCCTTAGTACAAACCAAGCGCGACTGTGCCAGTCTGCAGTAGGATCAACTTTTTGCTTTTAGTTTGAAGCTGTTTGCATGTATTATATAAGCAGTACATATCCAATATGTTAAGATACATGCTAGGTGATAGGAGTGAATGTTTAATGAAGTGATTATAGACTTTCAAATGATAAGTCCAAAAAGTATTTGCAAAACCATAAAACAACGATTAGGGACTATGTTATTTGACTTCATGGTAACTTACAAACTGATTTTGTGTTACGAGTATGCAAGGTGTGGAATGAAGTATGTGAAGAGTATACAACTAAGTTAGACATTTATGTATGCATTTAAACTTACATATCATGTATGAGCATATGTAACTAATGACTATCCTATACGCGTATTATATTATGTTAGGATTCGAAAGAGTATTGATAAGCGATATTTTGGTAAACTACGCTTGAGGCAAGTACTCGAACCTTACTCTTTATTGAGCATTACTTGAACTTGTGCTATTATTGATCGTACAAGTAGAACTTTGAAAAAATAATACTTTATAAGGAAAATTCAAACATTGACCCGAACGATAATTGTTTATATATATATATTGTGAAAGAAACTGTCTAAGACATTGATTCGGCTAGATTATTGATATTTGATCAAAAGCTATCTAAACCAAATTAACTTGGTACGGACTCTTATAACTGAGAAGAACAACCCTCTTAGTAGGGGAATTATATATTATCGGGGAACCGACGAGCACACATGAGAAAGACTAAATGTTATGCATGACATATGGTACTTTAGGCTGATCACCTATCGTACTCGTTTTGTACAATTTATCAGTATTATCACTGTTAATTCTAAGAGAAGTTCATAGTCCTTAGTGACTGCTGAGTATTCACTACTATGAAACCTTGAATTGATAAACCTTTGAATATTATTGCTATTTCTGTCCATAACGACTGTTGTTGATAATCATTAATACTTCTTGCCATCTTGAACTATGTGACATCCCCAAATCCGGGTCCCAAATCACCGCGAATCTGGTACAATCATTCTATAACTATTGTGGAAGATATAAACATAAATTGTTTATACATTACATTACTCACTATTTCCCGAAGGTCGAGTAACCTTAACTTATACATAAATCGTAACTTACTTGACTTACAACAACATTAATATACAATACTTATACAAACATAACTGCACACATAAACTAAAGCTGGAATTATATTTGACCTTTCCTTGTATCCGACGCAATCATCTTAATCTATAATGTTAATCATGATATAACAAGGGTGAGCATATGTTTGCCCAGCAAGTATAAGTTTATTTAAGTATATATCATGATTGAAAGAGTTTGAATAATAAGTTGGCTATAATTCAACAATATAGTTATGAATTAGCACGAACAAATTTTCTGAATGAACAAGCATTTAACATGAACAAATATATCTGGACCGAATGGTAATGAAGGTGATCAGCCTTTCATACCTGACTTATACACGCAATATGTACAGAGTACAATTCTATAATTCTTAGACATGGCAATCAACAATGGTTAACCATAAATATAATTGAATAATACAACTCGAGGTCGAGTTAAGAAAAACTTTCTTGAACCGTTGATTACTGCTACGAAATTTTATTAAGCTTTGTCTGAACCTAATATAAATAATACCAATCTACACATTACAATAATATCATCACATTATTTAAAATAACCTTAACACATTATCACATAACCTTATCAGTCTATAACACACATACGATCTATCCTCAAGTCATACTTTTACAGTCTAAATCGAGTTTGGTACAATTCGGACATCCCGATGGTCTAGTCGGACAAAATTTCGAGTCTAAGTTCAATTAAACTCTGTCTAAACACTTAACCATTATCTAAGATAATTTAATATCAGTCAAGATATTTTTCATAAAGCTTTAATAATTTTTAGATAATTATTATCATTTATCATGAATTTTAAATCATTAAACTAGTATTTAAATCAATTTAATACCACAATATTCTATTACCATTAATATTTATTTATTATCAAATATTAATGAAATACATGTCATAATATTATAACATATTTATAATATCTCAAAGTATTTTTTAATACTTTATTATTTCCTTTAAATGTTTTTAAAGTAATTAAAAACATTATTCAATAACTTTTATTAATATAAATACCACATTATTCTCTTTATCATTAATATTTATTTAAAATCAAATATTAATGAAAATCATAACATAATATTATAATATATCAAAGTATTTTTAATACCATAAAATCATATTTATATGATTTTTAAACATTTAAATCCTTTATCAGATAATCGATATTAATATTAAAATATTAATATTTTCATGATAAAATATCAAAAGTTATATTTTATAACTTTAAATATTTTTATAACAATTAAATTATTTTTATATGATTTTTAAATCATTAATTCTATTTTTTCATTATTTATTTAATATATTTATTAAATAAATTAACAATCATTAATATTGATTAATTAATGAATTTCATCACAAAATATTAAAAGTCATTAAAAATAACTTAAAATATTTTCTTTTACAATAATATAATTTTTCATGATTTTTCATTAATTAAAATCATTTTTAAATAATTTATTTAATATTATAATTAAATAAATTAAATACCATTTATATTCTAAAAATATTAAATATTTATGAAATATACTCAAAATAATTAAAAAACTATTTTTCGAACTTTAAAATAATTTTTTAAGAATTTATTTTGTATTTTTAATAATTAAAAACTATTTTTATCTATTTATTAATTAAAAATAATTATTTTTCTAAGAAACTGTCACTAAAAGGTGCCTATAGCGACAAAACTATCGCTATAGGTGTTCTTCGTGTTCTTGGCCCAAGCCAAGATCTTCATAACCAGTTACCGGATGCCTACTTTGACCAACATTAAAGCAGTGTTCATATTGATTTCTGGATACCTTATGGTGTTAGGATTGTAGTACTGATGCAATACTACAATCTCCAACTAATTTCATGGCCATACAACAACATAACAGTGAGTTATATAAGCCTCACAAAAACTTGTCAGACGTGTTCTTGTGCCCAGAATCTCCAGCAGTGATAATGATCGATTTTTGAGACTTTAAATCTCTGCTTTCCAGACTTGGTTAATGTGTTATAAAGGCTCAATCATGTAGTATTAATATCAATGTACAATTGTATAACCTTAAAGCATCATAACAACAACAAAAACGAGCGATCTAGACCGGTCAAACTAAGGGTCAAGAACTGTTCTTCAACGAATTCTGGGTCAAACTAAGGCAGTTGGTCAATGCCGGTTTGACCGCTTATAACTTTGATTCTATGTATTTTCTGGGTGAGCTAAAGGCATTATTGTGTAGTCCTTATACCAGACTACAATATGAAGACAACAACTTAGCCTAAACATCAAACATCAGCAAGATCAAAGGTCTCAAAAGTATTGTCAGACCCATCTGGGAAATCTGGGTTGCCCAGATTTCAATCGGTCATGGTCGGTCAACCATGTTTGACTGCTCGTATCTTGCAATGTACACATGATCTGTGCTTGATTCAAGTACCAGATCAAAGACCTTACTACATAGAACAGATTCATATCATAAAATACTTATATCACCAAACACACACAGATCTATGAGGTCTGACATATTGCTATCAGACAACTTTTTCCAACTTTTTCAGATTTTAGAAATCTTTAAATTCGAGCACTTTGATGTTACAGATATGGGATATAACAACCCAGATCACTAAATAACATCTTAATACACAACTTTAACCAACAAATTCCAACATATAACATAAGATCATTGATTTTTAACATTTAGGGTTTATACCTCTTTTTGAGCCTTGATCTAGAATCTGACCCTTGTGATCTGTTCTTCGAAAGCTAAATAATGATATTAGCTTATCTTCTCACTCATTCTCACTCCCCATTTCGAAAATTATAGAGAGAGAAGGTCATGGATAGTTTGCTAAGTAAAGTAAGAAAGTTTTCTTACTTTTTAACTTTTATTTTGATTCAAAGTATGGCTGATGAAATGTGGCTGAGATTGCTGCTTTGCATGGATTTTTGGTCACATGGCTAGGGCTAGGGTTACTCACCAACTACACTAGGACAACATTTGCAAGTTAAGTCAAATAATGCAATAAGGGCACTTTAGTCAATTTGATTTTAATTTTAATGGCAACATGGTCTTTTGCTACAACCCTTAGTGTTTGGGTTTTAATCCTTAGGGTTTAGGGTTTAACCCTTAGGGTTTTAAAAATAAATTTTAGAATTTTTAATTTAGGTTTTCAAAAATAAAAAATTAATATTTCTAAATTATAATTTGGATTCTATAATTATATTAAAATTTCCTAATCATAATTTCAATCATGCTAATTAGGATTAATAATTCCTAATTAAAATTGCTAATTTAGCAATTTGGGTCAAAATGGTACATTAGGGTTTATAACCCAAGAATTAGAGTTTTAAATAGAAAAATAAACTTTCTAATTTAGAAATTAGATTTCCTAATTATATTAGGGTTTTCTAATTACTTATAACTTAAAAATTAGGATTAATGTTTCCTAATTAATATTAAAATTATTAAATTAACCACTAGGTTTTCCCTAATTATAAATTAGGGTTTCTAATCCAGAAATTAGAGTTTTCTAGATCAATTAGGGTTATCCAAATTAAATATAATTAATAACGTTTAAATCTTATACTAGCATTTGAATTCCCAAATTAGGATTTTAAATTTCTGAATTAGTGTTTCGAATTCCCGAAATCAAAATTAGGGTTTCCAGAACCGGTTTTAGGGTTTCTTATAATTCGTAAGAATTTTCTAACTGAATGTTGACTTTCTTAATATATACTTAGGGTTTGACACTGATAAAATTTATCTGGTCAAACCTTGACCCTTAACCACATTCTGAACACATAAATGATCATATACACATAACATATTCACGTATACACTTATCCTAATTAACACATGGCCTCTTTCTGTGTTGATGATGAGTGTAAAAAATAACACACAGGTAATAGAATCTTCTTTATACTCTTGGTTTCCTGATGATATTATTCATCTGTCTTAGAATATGTTTTAGTTCCACAAGACTGGCAAAAGGCCTGCCAACTGCTTTTCTATATTTGTGTGAATATTCTCTATTTTAAGAGTTGGAAGAAATTAAGAGTAGTGGGTTTTGTTTCTGGTCTATTGGGTAATTTTTTGTGATAATTTTGTCGTCACAAAATTGTGGCAGCTTAAAAGAAAAGACAACTCTAAACCTGATTACTGCCACTTTGTTAATAGTAGATTGTTTTGTGCTGCAAGAGTAGTCTGATGCCTTATGCTGAATTGCATTTCTACTACTCACAGTAAATTAACAATTATTTTCGCTATCTATTTCAGACTTATCCCATGTGTTCTTCTCCGTTAGAAGAGATCTCAATTTCATTGATCATCTAGTGATCTTAGATAGAAAGAGTAGGCAAACCCAGTTTGTTAGTTAGGTCCATGATTTTGTTGTACATATCTTTGCGTCGAGTAAGAATTGATTTATGTTATATTGTTGCAGAGGTCAGAGGGTTCTACCAATTGTGGTTGACCCAGGGCTTTATATAGCTAGGAGAGTTCAAATGGGTATAATCACTAAGCAGTCATTTACGTATAGGTATTATTTTGCATTGTTTACTTTCAGCAACTTCCATATTGTTCATGAGGTTGTTACTATATTGACGAATTCTGCAATTTTGTTCTTTGGGGTGTTGCCCTGGTTTTGGAAGGTGAGTGTTTCAGCTTTGTTTTTGACAACCCTACTTCTAGAGGGTTCCTTTTTCTGATTTACTTCTTGATTGCAGAAATTAGTGGATTTTTTTGTGGTCACTGGTTTCAATGCGGAGAATGAAATACTACGCACATTTTCCTTCTTAACTGGTGTTATATTTTACTCACAAGTAAATATATTTGCGTTTTTATTACCCTAGAAGATAAAAGTAATAAAAGGCTCATTATGTTTATGATTTTGTTTATTTCTTTCTTTCTTTTTTTAGTAAATATTTTTACTCAATAAAGATGTTAAATGTAAATTTATTAGATCAGCTATAATTTGCACTCAGGTTCCCAGTTTGGCTACCTTGTCTTATTAATTATATTTTAGGAGATTAACTTTATCTGTAATGTACTCGGCCCTCAAAGAACCTTTGGCTAGATTTTTTTTTAACTTGGGATACTGTGATGATCATTTTTAGATTCCTTAGTCTTAGAAAGGGATTGGGTTATGTTGTGTACCATTTGCAATGCGAGATGCTTTAAATAGCTAGAAGTTTATAAAGAAAGAATGCCTATGTCTTATAGGTCTTGATATAATGTTGCATTGTGGAACAACTGAAATGTTTAATAGTTTGTTAATGCCTTCATTTTGATCGTTTGATTGGTTGCTCGTTGTTTCTATTGACATTGTGTTGGGTATTTATGTTTATGTGGTGATATGATGTAATCAAACAGTCCTCAAGCTATTTTCAAAGATCCATTCAGGAAGGGTAACCATATTTTGGTAAGTTATTTGGTTTTTAGCTTGTTTAATCTGTTTATTCACTTACAGTTCCCTTGTGTTTTAGATTGTTTTGTTTTTTTCCTTGAGTTCCTTGAGCTACTAATTCTTTTTCAAAGATCCATTTAGATTGTTTCACTTATAGTTCCCCTCCCTCCACTAGGTGACTAGGTGTTGATTTTGAATCCTCCCTATCTCAGCATCCAAGTGTACAAAAATGAAAGGATATTGTACTTATCAGCCACTGCTTAATCATTACTTAGCAATAAGAAGCATATTCTCTTCTATGGTCTTTCACAATGGGAATAATACTTCTATATAGTTGTTTATCTTTCTTTACTGGTTATGAACTAATTAGCTTCCCAACATTATGCAGGCATATATGTACGGATTCTTTAAGAACAAGCGCATCGTCCTTTACGACACATTAATTTAGCAGGTGCAGAGCATATGAATATTCCATATCTACTTGTTTGACTCGTGCCCTTTAATGTAAGAAATCATCAATATGATGATTGTATTTATAATCTGTGTTAAAGCTATTCTACACTTCCAACATGCCTATAATTCTTCAATCTGCACTTGTATCCAACCTTTATTTCATTTCTCAGGTACTTGTCCTTACATATGTTGGTGCAGCTGAAGTATTTTACTTTCTCATGGTATATGAAATTGTATAATACCATTTGTTTATTTACAGTTGCTGTATAGGAAGTACAGTAGAAATTTCTTGGTAAATCTGTTGGGCAAATGGCAAGAATCTGAATATTCAGGTCAATCAATCCCGGTTGGTGGTCTTGCTTACTATGTGACTGCACCGTCAAGGTAATAAAGCTCCTTCTTTTTGCTTCCATTTTAGCAAAAAAAAATTGTTGGTATATTCCATTTTAGCAATTTGAATCAAGTCGTACACTTACTACTACAATATGGGCTCTTTGTTTCTTATTCTGGATAGTCTTAAAACTTGGTTTTCTCCTATCTATTGTATTACTGACTCCTAATTTTTTTTCCTTCTAAAATTCTATGTGGTCATATATCAGCTTAGCAGATATGGCATCCAATCCTTTCCATGCTCTATTCTATATAGTGTTCATGCTATCAGCTTGTGCACTATTCTCCAAAATTGGATTGAAGTATCTGAATCTTCTGCTAGAGATGTGGCTAAGCAACTTAAGGTATGCTTGGATGAGAACTTTATTTTTCCATCGCATTATACTTCTCATCATGTGTTCTGGTTTTGCACATTGTTGTCGTTCAGCTATTTTAAATGTATACAAGATTACAAGTTTCTTCAAGAGAAGAAAGGTTTAAGAATTAAGGTAGAATTGAGCTAATTTGACACTTTGTACAAGTTTCTGCATTATTGGCAGACTGCAGCTACATACCCATTGCAGCTGCCTTTGGGGGAATCTGCATTGGTGCATTGACGGTATTGGCAGACTTCATGGGAGCTATTGGCTCATGTACTGGAATTCTGCTTGCTGTTACAATCATATATCAGTACTTTGAAACATTTGAAAAGGAAAAGGCCAGTGAACTAGGTTTATTTAGCTTCTAAATGACGGTCTTTTTATAGTAGTTGGCCTTCACAGTTGCATGCCATTTCTGTTAAGCCAAGAAATTTACATATAAGGGGGACAAATCTTGTCCTAACTTCAGTTTTCTTCAATTAATCTCTAGACATGTTTGCATATTCAGGTCTGAATTAGCAGAGCAAACTGATGAAATTTTGCGTTCTGTTTCTGGCCTAATATCTAATAGGTTCACCTCTTCCCCACCTCCACCCCCAACACACATTTTTCTTGATTCATATTTGACATTTCAGTTTAATTTTTATATAATTTCTCTTTCATCCTGTTTATGATATGATGATCATATTTTATTTTGTTATCCATGTTGGCTCATTGAATATCTAAATATCTATTATCTGGTAATTTATATTTCGTATTTTGAATGTCAGTCATCAATACCTGACTAATGTAGTGCTGCAGGCCAAGAGTGCAAGTGACAGTGATGGTCTAGTAGGTTCTTCCAGGAATGCATTTGATGACGAACTGTTGGATTTACTTGAAGGGAAGCTTACTGTTCTTCGGTTTCAAATAAAGATCAAAGAGGAATTAGAGGCTATTGTATAAGGGGTTAGTGTAGAGTATAGAAGCTTTCTAACTTGTCATTATATGCAAATACTTAAAATAGAGAGGCTCTATACCTTTCTCCCAATTTATGTATATCTGTTTTTCTGGAATTTTTGAAATTTTCCTCTGTTTGCTAATGTCTTGCCATATACTTTGAAGATAAGAATGTTTGTCGAAACTGTAGAATTGTGTGTGGTTGGATTACTTGGAATCTTTGATAAATGATTGAAGTTACAACTCTTTTAATCTTTCAGGCTACAATATGCTAATCTTTCAAGCATTAGCATATTGCAGGTGCATTGGTAATGTAGGTGAACCACAACCTTTTTTTTCTTTTTTTTAATCTAGAACATTTTATAAACGTTGTGTAAATATGCCTAAACGTTGTCTAATATATTAAACTATAACATTTTTATCCAGAAAACGTTGTTAAATCATACCTTCTACAACGTTTTTAAGCATCTGCTAATTTATGGAAAACAAATCTACAACGTTTTTTTCTTAAAAAACGTTGTGTAATGTGCTTAACTACAACGTTTTAAAAACGTTGTGTAAGGGTGTCAAATAGATGACACCCTTAACCACGACGTTTTTTTGACTGAAACCACAACGTTTTTTCCGCGTTATCTATTTACTGTTTTGTAGTAGTGAGAAACGTGTTCTTGAGAAATCTGGGTTTCCCAGATATCTTCATAAGGCTGGTGGTCAACGCTGGTTTGACCACCCATATCTTTGATTATGTGCAAGATTTAAATGTTCTAGAGGCATGATCATGTAGCCTAAATGTCAGTCTACAAATATATTACACAAACATGGCCAACTCACTTAACAGAAGGAAGATCAGAGACCACGAAAGTGTTGTCAGACCCTTTTTGGGTTTCTGGGCTGCCCAGAACCCAGTTGATCGTGGTCGGTCAACGACCTTTGACTGCTTATAACTTTTGATCTACACATGATTTGACATTGTTTCCAGTTCCAGTTCAGAGTATACTTGGCATAGAATAGATCTAAAACATAAAACACACCGAGCCATTAAGGCCTCTGACATATGGCTGTCAGGCTACTTTTCCAACTTTTTCCAGATTTCTAAAAATACTATTTTTGTGCATCTAAGTGTTATAGATCCATGATCTATCAACCCTGATTACTAAATGACACCTTAATGCATAACTTTAACCAACCAATTACAACATATAACATTAGATCATAAGATTTCTAAAATTTAGGGATTTTTATTCCTTTTCTAGTTTGATCTTGAAATCTGACTTTTGATTCCTGATCTTGGCTTGCTAATACATGATCCTGGCTTAGTTTGTCACACCCTCTCACTTTAAGTCCTGAAATTGAAGAGAGAGAAGGGACTTGGAGCAAATGAGAAATAAAGTAAGTATTTCTTACTTTTTAATCTTAAATCTTTTTAATCCAAGGTCACAATTGATGCTAGGTGGCAAGGAAATCTGATATTGGTGAGATATAGTCACATGGGATATCTTAAGTTGGTCACCAACTCAAGATCTTGGCAAGATTTGCAAGCTAACAACTAAAGAATGCTAAAAGGGCAAAATGGTCATTTTATATTTCATTTTAAAGGCATACTTGACATTTGCCCTAACCCTTAGGGTTTAGGTTTAACCCTTAGACTTTTGCAATGCAATTTCTAAGATTTTCAAATTTCGATTTTCAAATATAAAATTAATACTTGTAAATTATAATTAAAATTCTCTAATTATATTAAAATTTCCTAATCATAATTCAAGCTTGCTAATTAGGATTAATATTTCCTAATTAAAATTTGCTAAAATAGCAATTTGGTTTTCCAAATTCAAAATTAGGGTTTCTAATAATTAGGTTTTCTAATTATTAGGGTTTCAAATTCTCAAAACTGAAATTAGGGTTTCCAGAACCGGTTTTTAGGGTTTCTTATAAATCGATAGAATTTTCTAGTTGAACGTTGACGCTCTTAATATAATATTAGGTTATGCCACTGATATACGCTATCTAGTCAACCCTTGACCCTTAACCACATACTGTACACATATACAACCACGTATACAGAACAATTACACATATTCACTTAATCATGAATAATTCACCACAACAATTTTTAAATTCACAAAATTCCTTCTCGGAAATCTCAAATCCATTCACTTATTTTATGTCTAGGTTTATTATTTAACCTTAATTTAATATTTTAAGATTTTATAAATTCTCAAATTCTCGGGTTGTCACAGTCACCCCTTCTTCTAAAAATTTTGTCCCCAAAATTTACTTTACACCTTATACCATGCACCATACACCATTCATAAACAGCATTAAATGCTACTCAATACATTCCTCATAAGAGTAAAAAAATTTAAATAGTGCTGAGGAGTCATATAGACCATGAACACATAGTTTAACGGTATTTATTCCGAAAAACGGTAAATTACTAGGTATGTTTACAATCACGAAGAAAATAATTTTCCGCTGCTAATACTTTAGGTGATTAGCCTATCGTACGCTTACGTCATATACAACGTATTAATCATGTCTAGCAAATATTTGCGCTACTAGATTGAATTACTTTATCCAATCGACATATCCCCTTTTTCAGGGTTGTTCACCTCAGACTTATCATAAGATTCCGCTCCAAAACAATTTGGTTCGGGAAAATTTTCAAAGAATGCAAAAAATTTTCATAAACGTTGGTCTAGCCGAATCAAATAGCTTAGACTCGTATCAATAATTCAATTCAATCGAAATATTTAGGTTTAGCCAAACCCCGTTGACAAATTAAAATTTTGAAAATTATTTGAAAATGACATCATGATGTCGTACTGTATTAACAGCCCGTTTGAGGATGCCGTCATCGAGTGACTTTGTTATAACACATCATACAATAGTGAAACAACGATTTTAGATCAAACTCAACACTAAGTATTCCTATATTTACAACTCCATCAACTTTTTATCATCTCTGCACCAGGTTACATGGTACATAAGTGATAAAAAAATATATTTTGATATTTCAAATTATTATCGTCTAGCCAAAACAAGTAGCATAGACTATACTTTAAACCATTCAAAAATCATTGCAAATCAGTTTTATCATCTCAACAGGTAACGAGGTGTAAATGGCCTGAAGTCCATGCATACATAAGGGTCACCAAGAGTTGACAATAAAAATTCATTTTCAAAAAGCATATAGTGCGTTTTTAGCTTGATGTTAAAAATTTTGAAGTCTAGCATAGCTAGCAGATTTGGGAAACCTATGTCTCCACTAATAATCCATTGCCTATTAATACTATCTATTCCTATTATCCTCAATACTCCATTCACACTTAATTCTACCTAGTTCGTCAAACCACACTCATGAGTTCAGGAACTTTTCACAATCATATGAGTTTAAGAACTTGTCCTAGTCAGACCTTTGGCGTCCATTCGCTGAGGGGTTCATAAATATTTCATATAATCACGAGTCACAAACGTATCATAAGTATGAGTTTTAAGAACTCGTACTTAACCTTATATTCTCTACCTATACCCTATTTATCTGTTATACACCTGAGAAAGGAATCACACTCTTAACATGCATATATCAAATAGCGTGACACAACCTAATCTTAACCCCCTTCTTAATTCGAATTTAATTTAATCCGTATTCATAATCCTTTCTTGAATCTGTACCAATTTATAACACCACTATCACACAACAATCTTGCTGTAAACTTTTCAATCATTCGCTTGATCCTTCTCCATTCTATAAACTTATCAAATCACGGGGTGATCTCATCGTATATATTACGATTCATTTCTATACATTGATCGTTTTGTTTTACGATCTCTTATCACTGATCTTTTAGTCTTTTAGACTCGATCTATTCACCACTATTGTTCACCTTTATTATTAGAGTTAGGAAACTCTGTATCTTTATAACTCGCCGAGATTCGTCTTTGAATCTTACCGACACACCAACTCTAATTGAGTTAGTACTTAACCTAATCACTGTGGTTATTAGTCTAAGGTATCACTACCCTAGGTTTATAACCTACAGATCTGATACCAACTGTGAAAGCCCCGAATCTAGGTCCCGAATCACCGCGGATCCGGTACAATCATTCTACAACTATGTACTATTGTGGAACATATAAATATAAATTATTTATACAATAAACTTTACACACTATTCTCCAAGGTCGAATAACCTTAACTTATACACAATTCATAAACTATCTAACATATATTGTTATTATCATACATTACTATTACATTTTAGCTGCACATATTATCCTAAGCTAAACTTTGCTTTATCCTTTCCTGTATCCGAACGTATTCACCTTATCTACAATGTTTTATCATGATATAGCAAGGGTGAGCAATAAGTTTGTCCAACAAGTTTAAGTTCAATAAATTAAGGATATATTATGATTGAAAGAATTGAACAAAAGCTGACTATAGTTCTACAATATAATTGCGAACTAGCATGAACAAATTTTGCATAGCTGAACGAACATTGAACATGAACATATATATATATATATATATATATATATATATATATATATATATATATATATATGGACCGAATGGTAATGAAGGTGATCAGCCTTTCATACCTGATGAGTACATGTAGTATGCACAGAGTGCTATTTAATGATTCTTAGACATGGCAATCAGAAATGATTAACCACAAGTATAATTGAATAATACAACTCGAGGTCGAGTTAAGAAAAAACTTGCATGTTCCGTTGATTATCGTTATGCAAATTATTAAGCTTTCCTGAGGACCTATTGTAAATAATATTAATCTATCAAGTTAGAATAATATCATCACATTATAATAACCTAAACACATTATCACATAACCTTATCAGTCTATACAGCACATAAGACCTAGTATCAAGTCAAACTATTTCAGTCTGAGTTGAAACCAACATAATTTCGTCATCCCGATGACCTAGTCGGACAATTCTCGAATTCAAGTTCAATTAAACTCTGCCTAAACACTTAACAATTATCTTAGATAATTATATTATCAATAAAAATATTTTTCATAAGCTCGTAATAATTTTCAGATAATTATTACCATTTATCATGATTTTTCAATCATTAATATCGTATTTATAAGAATTAAATACCACATAATTCCTTTATCATTAATATTTATTTACTAATAAATATTAATAAAATCGTAACATAATATTATAATATATTTATAATATGTCAAAGTATTTTTAATACCTTAAAATTATATTTATATGATTTTTAAACAATTAAATCCATTATTCGATAACTGCCATTAAAATTAAATATTAATGTTTTTTCCATGACAAAATATCAAAAGTTATATTTTATAACTTAAAAATATTTTTCTAACCCTTAAATCATTTTTATATAATTTTTAAATCATTAATTCTATTTTTCCATAATTTATTTAATATATTTATTAAATAAATTAATTACCATTAATAATAATTTATTAATGAATTTCATCACAAAATATTAAAAGTCATTAAAAATAACTTAAAATATTTACCTACACCATAATATAATTTTTCATGATTTTTCAAGTATTAAAATTATTTTTAAATAATTTATTTAATATTATAATTAAATAAATTAAATACCATTATTATTCTAAAAATATTAAATATTTATAAAATATATTCAGAATAATTAAAAACTGATTTTCAGGCTTTAATAAAATTTTTAGGAATTTATTATGTAATTTTAATAATTAAAAACCATTTTTCTCTAATTATTTTCAGAAATTAAGTGTCGCTAAAGGTGCATTAGGCGACAAAAACTCTGGCTAAAGGTGTTCTTGGGCTGTTCTTCAGCAAACCCAGATCTTCATGTTCGGTATACATGGTACCTACTTTGACCGGTTGTAATACTTTGATCCTTAAGTTTCTGGGCAGTATAATGTGTTATGATTGTAGTACTTATGCAGTACTACAACTACAAACAACTTTCATGGCCATCCTGCATCTTAACAGCAAGTTATAGGCCATCAAAGTCCTTGTCAGACATGTTCTTCATTTTCTGGGTTACCTAGAAAATGAAGAACATTCAAGGTACCTATATTGCAGCTTTGAATCTTAGCATTTTGGGCTCAGTTGGTGTGATATAGTGGTTCATACATGTAGTCGAGATGTCACGGTACAATTTTATAACAGCAGATCATCCTAACAACATCATAACAGTAAGATCTAGGCCGGTTAAAAACTTGTCAGAAACGTGTTCTTGATAAATCTGGGTTTCCCAGATTTCTTCATAAGGTTGGTGGTCAACGCTGGTTTGACCACCCATATCTTTGATTCTGCGCAAGATTTAATTGTTCTAGAGGCATGATCATGTAGCCTAAATGTCAGTCTACAAATATATTACACAAACATGGCCAACTCACTTAACAGAAGGAAGATCAGAGACCACGAAAGTGTTGTCAGACCCTTTCTGGGTTTCTGGGCTGCCCAGAACCCAGTTGATCATGGTCGGTCAACGACCTTTGACAGCTTATAACTTTTGATCTACATATGATTTGAAACTGTTTCCAGTTCCAGATCACAGTATACATGGCATAGAACAGATCTAAAACATAAAACACACCAAACCATTAACAGGGAAAGATCTAAGGCGTCTGACATATGGCTGTCAGGCCATTTTTCTAACTTTTTTCAGATTTCTAAAAATGTTATTTTCATGCATCTAAGTGTTATAGATCCATGATCTATCAACCCAGATCACTAAATGACACCTTAATACATAACTTTAACGAACCAATTATAACATATAACATCAGATCAAAAGATTTCTAAAATTTAGGATTTTTTATACCTTTTCTAGTTTGATCTTGAAATCTGGCTTTTGATTCCTGATCTTGGCTTGCTAATACATGATCCTGGGTTAGTTTGTCACTCCCTCTCACTCTAAGTCCCAAAATTGAAGAGAGAGAAGGGACTTGAAGTAAATGAGAAATAAAGTATGTATTTCTTACTTTTTAATCTTAGATCTTTTTTAATCCAAGGTCACAATTGATGCTAGGTGGCAAGAAAATTTGATATTGGTGAGATATAGTCACATGGGATATCTTAAGTTGGTCACCAACTCAAGATCTTGGCAAAATTTGCAAGCTAACTATTAAAGAATGCTAAAAGGGCAAAATGGTCTTTTGATATTTTATTTTAAAGGCATACTTGACATTTGCCCTAACCCTTAGGGTTTAGGGTTTAGGGTTTAACCCCTAGACTTTTGCAATGCAATTTCTTAGATTTTCAAATTTCGGTTTTCAAAATAGAAAATTAATATTTCTAAATTATAATTAGAATTCTCTAATTATATTAAAATTTCATAATCATAATTCAAGCTTGCTAATTAGGATTAATATTTCCTAATTAAAATTTGCTAAAATAACAATTAGGTTTTCCAAATTCAAAATCAAGGTTTCTAATAATTAGGCTTTCTAATTATTAGGTTTTCAAATTCCTTGAACTAAAATTAGGATTTCCAGAACCGGTTTCTAGGGTTTCTTATAAATCGATAGAATTTTCTAGTTGAACGTTGACGTTCTTAATATAATATTAGGGTTTGCCACTGATATAGGCTATCTGGTTAACCCTTGACCCTTAACCACATACTGTACACTTATACAACCACATAAACGGAACATATACACATATTCACTTAATCCTGAATAATTCACCACAACAATTTTTAAATTCACAAATTTTCTTCTGGGAAATCCCAAATCCATTCAGCTATTTTCTGTTTAGATTTATTATTTAACCTTAATTCAATATTTTAAAATTTTATAAATACCCAAAGTCTCAGGTTGTCACATCAACACCTGTCCATCTTTGCACTACGGGCCAAAGATAGTCATCAGATAATCATTCATCTGTGCACTATAGGCCAAAGATAATCAGTTATATCACCATTTAGGACTGAGGATGATAAAAAATATTTTAAAGAAAACGAATCCAGTGAGATAAAAGATCAAATATTAGGGATTCGTACTTCGGTTTATCCAAGTTCAACAATACTCCATAATAAACCATAGCAATACAAAATTCAGGAATGAAGATCAAAATATGGATACAATCAAAGATAGTAATCATAATAGACATCTTGGAAAAAGAAGAGAAAATTTCATTTTCCTGTGAATAGTGCCGTATTCGTGAATAGTGCCGTATACGTAAATAGTGTCGTGTACGTGAATAGTAACCCCGACACAAAAAGGTAAAAATTCCACAAGAAAAATCATACTTCGTGAATAATACTAGTAAATATTACCGTATTCGTGAATAATGTTGTATACGTAAATAGTAATCTCGACATGAAAAGGTAAAAATTTCATAATAAAATTCATACCAATATTTCGGTATAATGATATTGAACGAAATAACATCATTTACAAAGAAAATAACATCCCTTACCTCAAAAGAATAGTATTTCTGTCTGAAATATCGGATAAAATGTTGAAAAAAACTTGCACTGAATAGCAACTCTCAAAGTATCTAAATACTCACAAAAATACGCTGGATATTATAGAGAGATAAATCTTCTGATTCTGGTAAGATTTTCAATTATAACTAAGCACCCTATTTATAGAAAACTCCTAAAACGCCAAAGCAGACTAACCTGCTACCTGATGGCTTTACCTGCTACTATTCACGCACAACACTTTTGAAATAAAATTTCAGCACATTTTTCACCAACCAAAAGTGGGGCCCACCAATTTTAGAAATTTTTCAAAATATTTTAAATTTAAATAATAATTAGCAACTTTAATAATTCATAATAAATAGCCCTTTATCAGAAAAATTCAAATCTCATGTCAATTCCATAGGAAATTTAATTTTCTACAACTTTGTAGAAGAAAGTTTTTCTAAATTCCCAACAGAAAATATCCGAAATTCACGTAAGGATAATTTTTAATACCTCCATTCTGACAAAATACTGATAAGACACCCCATTTTGACAAAATACTGATAAAACACCTCAGCATTAATTCCTCCATTTATATCCACATAAAATAAATTTTTTCTTATCATATAAATCAATATTTAATTATTCACAAATAATATTACAGAATCACAATACTGACAACCAGGTCGTTCCCAAGAAAGAGGGGGCTTTTCGATAAGAATTTCTCCTTATTGGCGCGCAATTAGGTGACTAAACCCCTTTTCTAGACAGAACTTCCTTTGACATTGCCAATAATGCTATCTAATAATATTATTCAAATAATATGAATTATTGATATGATAATGGGAAATACTGTGCAGTAAAATTATTGAAACAACAATAATATAACATATCAACGTAGCAATTATTGAATCAATAAAATAAAATATTGAATAGTAATTACTGTAACAATTATTGAGTAGTGCCTTCTTACGTAAGAATTAATAATCCAAAAATACTGTGCAATACCGTGTGCTACTGTGCAACCACGCGTACTACTGTATTTTAACCACTGGGTATTCCAATAGTGTTAACGGTAACAACTACGTCGTTATTTGTAAAAGCTCAAACTTGTCGTTTTCTTCATCCGACCATTTTCCGTTATGGGATCCACAAATGGCTGCGTCATCGTACGAATATTTCCCGACAACAAGAATATTTCACAACCAAACGATTATTCTCCGACAACAATAGATATTTTATAACCACTTACTTATTTTATAAATTTTGCACATTTCACCCATAACCAAAGGATTATATCAAATTAATATCTTACTATTTCAAAATAATTAATAGAGAAAATTCAATTTTATTTATAAAAAGTTGGGGTCTTACAATTACATGACACAATTTATGTCTTTATATTATCACAATATTCCCAAATAAATATGAAGCTACTCAGTAGCTTTGCCCTTGCCCTTATCAGTGCTCGAGGGTCCACCTTGCTCTACCTTACCTGAAATATTTTTAGGAAAAACAAGAATAAGCAACAAGTTTGCTCAGCAAGTAACATAGGAATAAGGGTGTTTAATATAGTTTTAAATTCTTAAGAGTACAACAATAAATGATAGTTCACGGATAGCAAGAAGTATCGATGGTTCTCAAAAATAGTCGCTAAGGACAGAAAGATATCAATAAGATTCAACGCTTAATCATTTCGAGATTTCAAAATAATGAATATTGAGTAGTCACTAAGGACTATGAACTTCTACTAGAATTAACAGTAATATACTGATAATCCAACAAAAAAACAAGTACAACAGGTGATCAGCCAAAAGTACCTTACGTTATGCATAACATTTAATCATACTCATGTGCGCACGTCGGTCTTCCGACAATTATACAGTTTCCCCTTCAAGGAGGGTTGTTCATCTTAGTCAATTATAAGAGTCCATACCAATTCGATTGGTTTGGATAGCTTTCAAATTCATGATTTAGGTCTAGCCGAATCAAATGGCATGGACCGCTTTTCAAAGTATATAAGAATAATTATAATTTCAACGCCCAAAATCAAAGTTCGAATAATGTAATAACTTTATCTTAAGCTACAAAGCATTAGTCATAAGACATGAATCATACTTTCAATAGTTTACTTGTACGACCAGTAATAGTACAAGCTTAAGTAATACTCCATAAAGAATAGGGTTAGGAACTTGCATCAAAGAGAAAATATTTAAATACTTGCACAATATTCAAAGTCGTGTAAGTTAGAAAACTTGCCTTAAGTGTAGTTTACCAACTTATCGCTTATCAACACTTGAAATCCAATTGTAACGTAGTTATGTATACCACACATTTATTAGTTACTCAACTCTATAAGTTAATAGCCTCATACATGTTAGATCATATAATTTAATGACACAATCATTTCTATCTTGGCAACGTAAATGGAATATCACATTAACATGCTATCACACCACGTAGCTATATAACCATCTTGTATAAAAATATGAAAGTTTGTAAAGCCTTAGATTCTTGATTTCATAAGATTATCTATGACTCTTTTAACATCATGTAATAATACTGAAAGCAATACAACATCCAAGTTGTAATTTACAAGTTATAAATAAGTCACCAAGCTAGATTGCAGGAGGGCGCAGCTGCGCCCTGTTTAGGCTTAGGGACGGCGCAGCTGCGCTGTCCCCTGGCCAGACTAGAGTTAAGCTTTGCTCTTCCTGAATCAGTTCTATATTAATCATACATGGATGACAACACATAGCATATATGCATGTTAAAGGGTCTTAAACGCTTTTACAATCATCCTACGTTCATCTTGGTATGTTAGAGTTCTAGTTTAGGATTTGTAATGAGCTAAAGCCAATTGAGGTTATGAATCAGAAGGACTACTATGCTCACTATATATACATATGAGATAGTCATAAAATCAGTTAGTAGGCATGCTCACAAAGGTTTTTATCATATACACATAACTAGCACCATTTATTTCTTTTAAAACATTTCTAACTCATGCTTGACTCACTTTCATTGTGTCTAACCAAAATGGACATACGTATGTGTTAGGTGTAGTCACATAAGGAGTATAAAGCATGCATGTTCCAAGTTCAGAACGTACCCAACATCATGTTCATAATACTAGTTTACCACATATCCAAGTTGTTTTTAAAAGTCATTTTCACCCAACCACATTATATCTTAATACATGCGTCTTACTTTGAATCACCTTTCATGCATAGCTAAACCATATGTTCACGAAAATCAGAACTGAAGCATCATCAGTTTAGTCAAAGCCTATTTTCAAAATTATAATTTCTTTTAGTACATGCATACTAACACAATCCAAAGTATTCATGCAGTGTCAAGAAAACTAAATCCACATGTTAAACCTATTTGTATGCATGCTCAAGTCATATCACTATGTTAAAATTCACCAGATTTGAAAACAGAAGTCAGGATCATTTCTTGAGGTCCGGCGCAGCTGTGCCGTTCTGAATTGTAGGGAGCGCGCAGCTGTGCCCTACCCTGAACAGCCCAGAAGGCCTCTGCTTCGGCAGAACACCAATCCATACTTAAAATTTCTTACGTAAAAGGTTGAAAATCAGCCACATTGCTACCATGGATAAAAATCAGAAACACAGTGCTAAAGATTATACATCAGTGAAATTGAATTAAAAGCTTCCCGCTGAGTGCTTCTCCAATGCTACTTATACTTATATTCTAATTGCTCTCAATAAAGAATTTGTGTAATCATGTTTTGTGAAGTGAAGACTCTCATTTATAGGAAAGTTATTAACCGAGAAATGGATTTTCCCAAAATTACAACTAAGGGAAGAAAGAAGATGGTGATGGATATTCAAAATTTGGTAGCATAGTGCAAGCTTGTAACGGCCCAAAATCCAGTCTATCTTCACACCCGAATTCTGTACGTCACGGTTCCATCTCCTTCCAAACATACATCATTATATGCTAAATATAACAACATACATCCTCAAATCTGAAGTTCTATTAACTTATAACCTCGTTCATTATAATTAATGATAATTACATTACTCTTTATATCTTACAAGAGTGACTTTTATCTGCCACCAATGATATATAACATTTCATTAAACTATTTTACAATCTAATTACATCATTCTATATTATAAGTCTTGACTTGATCTTCTCGCTTATTTACATACCGAATGGCACTTCGTCTGGATACTGGTCAGCTTGATCTTTACGGTATCCTTAAGTTCTTTCTAATATCGTTCGCTGAAAATATTTTTCATTTAAAGCAAGTGTGAGCATTCAATTTTCCAGCAAGTTATAACAGTTGAATAAACAACATCAATAATTTAAACATTCTTTTAGAACCTCAATAACCGAACAAAGGTTATGAAGTGGCTCGAATAATAGGAATAATCTTGATTCTTATCATCTTAAAACATTAGTCACATTCATTATTGAATACCTTTATTCTTCCATCTTTTTCATACACATCCTATCCGGCTAGAATCATTAGCACAAACTTAACAATAATGGTTCATGTATAAACAGAACATGCTCATATTGAACAGTTCAATCACAGAATAGTTCATCTCATAGAAACACCGAAGTGTTCAAATTGTGGCACAAGACCTCATATATTCTACCACCTTGTACAAATATCGCACATTTACACATAGACAAAACTTCTCATGTTCAACATCTGAGAAAGTTTAAGAAACTAGCATTCATTTAAATATGAATGAATTTAGGAAACTTGCCTTACGCACATCTTACAGTTTAAGTTGGACAGCTCATTCCAATTCCTATATAGAACATAAGGAAAATAACACATAGACAAATTAGTCAAATACATGATTTACGCATTGGTTTACTTAACTTTACTTCTTAGGGTTCGCGTTCTTGAAATCTAAGTTTACGCGACCTACTTTCTTTACCGATTAACGGCTTCATGACATACGGAGATGTCTTACACATATGATCATCATCTTTGAGGATTTGTATTCTTATCTTCTTTTTATAACTCTTATAGGACTTAGTACACATCGCGTCTCTGCTAGTAGTCCATATGGTACTCTGAGTGGTTTCCCACAAACAACCAACAAACAAGTTCCCGTCTCATCTACACTGTCTTTCATAGCGAGTTAGATCGGTTACCAGTTTCATATATATCTCCGCTCTATGAAGGAATTGTTTAGCCCAGCTCCCATATGTCAGCCATCAAAGATTACGATTGTACCACAACCTAAACTTTATCTTAACTTATCTGAACCATTAAACTATAATTATCGTTCCTTATGGCTTTCTGGCAACTAAATGTCATACCTCAGGATTCGTTCTTTATCGTCTAAGTCATACCGTCTTTTGCATACTTAGAACGATCATTCAATATTAATTCTACGCATTCATAGCATTAAGGATTTTACGTTACCTTATTCATAACTTATTACGTCCGGTTCATTCAACTCAGAACGTTATCCAAGTTATCATTACTAACTCGGCTTCTTTATGTTATACGTTATTGTCTTTAATTCAATTTCTTTACCATTCACAGGTTTAATCATCATTTTTCATTACCTTACGGTGAAACCATACACGGTGTGTAGGTTCTACCCGTTTAATATTCGCGTACACTCAACCCTCACGTCAGCTAAAGTATTTAACGCTTACATTTGTTATCCATCACATTAACCCCACATTCATTATTCTTTCTTAATGTTGAAGCCATACGGTTTGTTGTATACTAAGACCGATTGTTCATCGTAACTACGTTGCATTTACATTCATTACATTCTTTGTCTTTTAATCCCGTTCAATCATTTCGTTCAACCTTTACAAAATGTTTATATCACTTGTTTAAGTGTTACATTAAGTGAACTACACGTATATTATCTTTCCTTACACTTCCCTGGGAGTTGAGCAATTAAAAGCTCATCACTGATCCTTGCCCTACACCGGTGCTGCGGCGCCGGTTCCCTCATTTTCTCTCGCGCTGCAGCACAAGTCTCTAGTACTTTCTTCCTTGGTATGGCGCTGCGACACCAAATCCCTCTCTATCTCTTGTGCTGCGGTGCCACTCAGCAGTGGTTGGTTGCCCGGGTTAGCGCTGTGACGCCGCCTCCCAAGGCTTACCTGGCGCTGCGGCGCCAAGAATAAAATTTCTAAAAATTTTCTAAGTCTTGGAAATTGTTTGAGACGCTTACTTTACGATCTCATAACTTCTTCGTTATAGCTCAGAACGAGGTCATTCTAAAGCCATTCTCTTCCTTATCTTACATACTTCAGCCTCCTGCAGACACAAATTTATTCTGAATCCGCTAACATGCCATTCAATTGGCTTAAATTTTATTACTCGTTCGTTTTACAATATTAACGATCTTCGTCCGTTAGTCCGCAATTCGGTCATCTGAACTCGGAACTCAGTCATTCTTGAGTCCATAACTCACGTTTTCTATGTTCTCTTATATTCTTATAAAACCCTATACGTTCGGGTTCATTAATATACTTTCTACTTCTCATTCGTCTTTTATGAAATTTTTTCCATAACTTCGTTATAGCTAAGTTTAATCTGTTCTTCATGAGCGTTCCTACCTTTCCTAACTAAACAATAAGCATCTAACTTATACACAATGGTTTTAAACTTGTCCATCAACAACAAGTTATACTACGATGGTTTTAAATTTGTCCATCAATAACATTCTTCGTGTTCTTCGCGTTCTTCGCTCGTTCTTCATTTTTAATCCATACTTTGATTATGATTTCACTTTTTCTTGGAATTTCGTGTTATAAAACACCATTACTCACTTATTTCACTGAATCATTTATATGATTAATTCGGATCGCTCAAATTCATTATGAAACTTATACTTCCTTAAGGAATTTATAAACTAAATTTTTAATTCCTATTTCTTCTTTTTCTCATAATTTCAACCATATGAAATCATTTCATAACATCTTTTACTTCTTAGTCTGATTAAGCTATATTTTTAACATATAAAACTTAAAAAGAATTAATTTATAAGTTAGGTTTTTAATACCTCTCTTCTTTAATTTTCTTCCTCTAGACAAAGCCGACGATTCATAAGCTTTTCTATTTCTTGATCTTCTCCGATTAAAGAATCCATGCTCTTTCTCTTCCTTCTTATTCTTCTCCAAGCTGTCAAGCTTTCTCTCTCTCTCAAAGTGTTTATTGATTTCAAAGAAATCAACTAATACTTCACTTTTATAGATTTTCAAAGCTAGGGAAAAAATAGTCATTTCGCCCCCAAGGATACTATTTATACCTCCTTACTAAACCTCCTTACTATTTCGTGAAGCTTCCCTTGGAAGCTTCGTGCTTCCGTCTTACGAAAATCGTCCGACAGTTTTAAAACTGCGATTCACGGAATCTAAATATTTTTGGATATTTCGTCTTTCCTCTACAGAATAACTTTTACGTATTATTCGGAACTCTAAAAAACTAAAAAATAGTTTTTGATGATAATCGTTTTCCTTCACATTTTCCCCTAACGTAGTTAAACGAATAAAAAGTACATAACAATACTTTTTGTCATTTTTATTTCGTCCGATTTTTGCATGTTTTTCGAGAAAAACTTTATCGACTTACTTAACTTTTCACGATATATTATCGTCAAATCTTTCGACGAAATGTCATTTCGACATACCGAACTCTCGGAAAGGCTTATGTTATTCAAACCCTAACCTATAGGTTTCGTCGGGTGAATAGTGCATATTTCGTCTTTTTTCCCTACAAATATTTTTGTTCCCTGAATTTTTTTTTTGTCTTGAAAATTCTTGCTCATTCAGTCTAGCTCGTAGCCCGAATCCTCTCATATTATAATCATTCTAGGTTCTAGAACGATTAATAAACACATAGCACAAAATATTATTAATAAAAATTTATTTTTAATAATAACTAATTCTTTAAACTTAAATTTTGGACAATCCGGTTCTCCGAGTTGTCACACTTCCTCCCTTATAAAAATTACATCCTCAGAATTTCTTGAAACCACACCCATACCCGGGTCATCACATTCACCCATTCTTCATAGAATTTCATCCTTTAAATTTTAGCTCATTCTTCTTCTCAACTTTTCTTCAAAGAAGTTCCTATCTTTCAAACATTCCCTAACCATCATAATTTATCAAGAATTATGAAGTAGAATGAATAACAAGGAACATAAGAATTCCTTTAAAACATTTCATACTTTTACTGAGGAGTCAAATCGACCATGAACTCGTACTAGGTTTAACAACATTTCACCGTAAGCCCTTCTATCACAGTTAGTTTACAATCACCAAGAAAGTAAACTACCTCTTTTATACGTAGGTGATCAACCCATCATATAACCCCACTTCGGGGTGTGTTCACCTTAGACTTAATCACCAGATTCTACACCAAAGCAATTTGGTTTGGCACAACTTCTTCAAAGAAAGCTCGATTTTCTTTTAAACATGACATACCATTTGTCTTATCCAAATCAAATAGCTTTGACCATACCAATAAGTTGGACATCAATTTCAATCATTCGTCTATTCAAATCAATTGACATCGACTACTTCTTTAAATTCTTTTTACAATACATCAAAACGTTTTATGACGTCATGATACCGTACTTTTCACAGTACGTTGAGGACTTCGTCAGTTTATGACTTTATCATTATACATCATACCATAGCGGGTTGTTGATCCTAAGATCACATCAAACACTAGGTTCAATTGCATTAATAACTCCATCCTTTTACCATCTCTTTGCATCAAATGCACTGATGATATAAAATTCATTTTGATATTTCAAATCAACTTCTGTCTAGCCGAAATAATTAGCATAGACATACAAAGAATAGCTCTTTTAAAAATATGTTGGTTCCAAAAGTTGAACCAATTCTTTCCTTTTTTCAAAATGCACATATAAGCACGATTTTAATAAACTTCGAAATCTAGCATAGATAGATGACTTGGAATATCCTATTTCTCCATCTTCCTACACTGTCTTACTTACGACAATACTTAATCTTCTCTAGCACCTTCAATGCTAAGCATATTGAAAATACTTCGTTTTCAGTCTAAACATTCCTATACCTTAGTATAGTCCATCAACTTACCACATTTTATGTGTTTAGGAACTTTCCACAACCATATATGTTTAAGAACTTATCTTCACAATATGTAATCCAAGAACAAATCAAGGACTATCCATATGCTCAAGGCTCAGAAATATAGCATATAACTATGAGTCACAAACTTTTCATAAGTATGAGTTTCAAGAACTTGCACCTACCTTATCATTCTCTACCTATCAAGTATATACATGAGAAAAGATTCACTTTCTCGCCACATACATATTTATAGCATAACACAAACATTCTTACTTTCTCTTTACTTAATACGAATTTTTTTTAATTCGTATGCTATCCTTTACAACTTAATCTGAGTTATTCTTCCCGTACTAATTCATAGTACCATCCATTTATAGCATTAGCTATAAATCATCCATCGTTTAACAGAATAACTATTATTACGATTCAATATGATCACGTCGTGATCTTTTCTTCTTCTATTTTAAATCGTTTAATTCAACGATCTTCTTATCCTTCTCTCTGCGATTATAGTCTTAGGTACTCATAACTAAGATTTATAACCTATCAGCTCTTATACCACTCTATAATGCCCCGAAATTAGGTCTATCTTCACACCCAGATTCTGTACATCATGATTCCATCTCCTTCCAAACATACATTATTATATGCTAAATATAACAACATACATCCTCAAATCCCAAGTTTTATTACCTTATAACCTCGTTCATTACAATTAATGATAATTACATTATTCTTTACATCTTACAAGAGTGACTTTTATCCACCGCCAAGGATACATAACAGTTCATTAAACTATTTTATAGTCTAATTACATCATTCTATATTACAAGTCTTGACTTGATCTTCTCGCTTATTCACATACTGAATGGCACTTCGTTTGGATACTGGTCAGCTTGATCTTTACGGGATCCTTAAGTTCTTTCTAACATCGTTCGCTGAAAATATTTTTCATTTAAAGCAAGTGTGAGCATTCAATTGCCCAACAAGTCATAACAGTTGAATAAAAAACATCAAGAATTTAAACATTCTTTTAGAGTCTCAAAAACCGAACAAAGGTTATGAAGTAGCTCGAATAATAGGAATAATCTCGATTCCTATCATCTTAAAACATTAGTCACATTCATTTTTGAATACCTTTATCCTTCTACCTTTTTCATACACATCCTGTCTGGCTAGAATCATTAGTACAAACTTAACAATAACGGTTCATGTATAAACAGAACATGCTCATATTGAACAGTTCAATCACAGAATAGTTCATCTCATAGAAACACTTAAGTGTTCAAATTGTGGCACAAGGCCTCATATATTCTACCATCTTGTACAAATATTGCACATTTGCACATAGACAAAGCTTCTCATGTTCAACATCTGAGAAAAGTTTAAGAAACTACCATTCATTTAAATATGAATGAAGTTAGGAAACTTGCCTTACGCATAGCTTACAGTTTACGCAGAACTGCTCATTCCAATTCCTATATTGCACATAAGGAAAATAACATATACACCAATTAGTCATATACTAGATTTATGCATTGGTTTACTTAAATTTACTTCTTAGGGTTCGCGTTCTTGAAATCAAAGTATACGCAACCTAATTTATTTGCCGGTCTATGGCTTCATGACATACGAAGATATCTTACTCATACGATCATCATCTTTGAGGATTTACATTCTTATCTTCTTCTTATAACTCTTATAGGACTCAGTAAACATTGCGTCTCTGCTAGTAGTCCATATGGTACTCTGAGTGGTTTCTCACAAACAACCAACAAACAAGTTCTCGTCTCATCTACACTGTCTTTCACAACGAGTTAGATCAGTTGCCAATTTCGTATATACCTCCGCTCTCTGAAAGAATTGTTTAGCACAGCTCCCATATGTCAACCATCAAAGATTAAGATTGTACCACAACCTAAACTTTATCTTAACTTATCCGAACCATTAAACTATAATGTTCATTAAGTCAATTTCTCATTCCTTATGGTTTTCTGGCAACTAAATGCCATACCTCATGATTCATTCTTTATCGTATATGTTATACCGTCTTTTGTATACTTAGAACGATCATTCAATATTAATTTTAAGCATCCATAGCGTTAAGCATTTTACGTTACCTTATTCATAACTTATTACATCCAGTTTATTCAACTCAGAACGTTGTCCAAGTTATCATTACTAACTCGACTTCTTTATGTTATACATTATTGTCTTTAATTTAGTTTCTTCACTGTTCACAGGTTTAATCATCATTTTTCATTACCTTACGCTGAAACTACACACGGTGTGTAGGTTCTACTCGTTTAATATTTGCGTACACTCAACCCTCACGTTAGCTAAAGTGTTTAACGCTTACATTCGTTATCCATCACATGAACCCCATGTTCATTATTCTTTCTTAATGTCAAAGCCATACGGGTTGTTGTATGCTAAGACCGATCCTTCATCGCAACTACGTTGCATTTACATTTATTACATTCTTTGTCTATTAATCTCGTTCAATCATTTCGTTCAACCTTTACTAAAGGTTTATATCACTTGTTTAAGTCTTACATTAAGTGAACTACACATGTATTATCTTTCCTTACACTTTCCCCAGGAGTTGAACAATAAAAAGCTCATCACTGGTCCTTGCCCTGCATCAGCGCTACAACACCGGTTCCCTCCTTTCCTCTCGCGCTACAGCGCGAGTCTCCAGTACTTTCGTCCTTGGTCTGGCGCTGCGGTGCCAAATCCATCTCTATCTCTCATGTTGCGGTGCCACTCAGCAGTGGTTTGTTGCCCGAGTTGGCGCTACGGCGCTGCCTCTCAAGGCTTACCTGGCGCTGCGGCACCAAGAATGAAATTTCTAAAATTTTTCTAAGTCTTGTAAATTGTTTGAGATGCTTACTTTATGATCTCATAACTTCTTCGTTATAGCTCAGAACGAGGTCGTTCCAAAGCTATTCTCTTCCTTATCTTACGTACTTCAACCTCCTATAGACAGAAATTTATTCTGAACCCGCTAACATGCCATTTAAATGGCTTAAATTTCATTACTCGTTTGTTTTACGTTATTAACGATCTTCGTCCGTTCGTCCGCAATTCGGTCATCCGAACTCGGAACTTGGTCGTTCTTGAGTCCACGACTCACGTATTCTATGTTCTCTTATATTCTATGAAACCCTACACGTTCGGGTTCATCTACATACTTTTTACTTCTCTTTCGTCTTTTACGAAATTTTTGCCATAACTTCGTTATAGCTAAGTTTAATCCATTCTTCATAAACGTTCCTACCTTTCCTAACCAAACAATAAGCATCTAACTTATACGCGATGGTTTTAAACTTTTCCATCAATAATAAGTTATATTACGATGGTTTTAAATTTGTCCATCAACAATGTTCTTCGTGTTCTTCGCGTTCTTCGCTCATTCTTTATTTTTAATCCATACTTTGATTATGATTTCACTTTTTATTAGAATTTTGTGTTATAAAACACCATTCCTTACTTATTTCACCGAATCGTTCATATGATTCATTTGGATCGCTCAAATTCAATACGAAACTTATACTTCCTTAAGGAATTTATAAATTAAATTTCTAATTCCAATTTCTTCTTTTTCTTATGATTTCAACCATATGAAATCATTTCTTAACATCTTTTACTTCTTAGTCTCATTAAGCTATGTTTTTAACATATAAAACTTAAAAAGAATTAACTTATAAGTTAGGTTTTTAATACATCTCTTCTTTAATTTTCTTCCTCTAGACAAAGCCAACGATTCACAAGCTTTTCTATTTCTCGATCTTCTCCGATCCGAGCATCCATGCTCTTTCTCTTCCTTCTTCTTCTTTTCCAAGCTCTCAAGCTTTCTCTCTCTCTCTCAAAGTGTTGGTTGATTTCAAAGAAATCAACTAACACTTCTCTTTTATAGATTTTCAAAGCTAGGGGCAAAATAGTTATTTCGCCCCCAAGGTTACTATTCACACCTCCTTACTAAACCTCCTTACGATTCGCGAAACTTCCCTTGGAAGCTTCATGCTTCAATCTTGCGAAAATCGTTTGACAGTTTTAAAACTGCAATTCATGGAATCTAAATATTTTTGGATATTTTGTCTTTCCTTTATAGATTAACTTTGACGGATTCTTCGGAACTCCGAAAAATTGAAAAACACTTTTTGATGATAAGTGTTTTCCTTCACGTTTTCCCC